>MNCI01013079.1:73868-149275 GCA_015680685.1 Gnetum montanum
AGTCCTGGCATCATGACTTAAAACTGATACCAGAGAGTAGTCCTAGCATCATGACTTAAAACTGATACCACAGAGTAGTCCTGACATCCTGACTTAAAACTGATACCACAGAGTAGTCTTGGCATCATGACTTTAAACTGATACCATAGAATAGTCCTGGCATCATGAATTAAAACTGATACCATAGAGTTCTATCCGTTGTGACACTAAACTGCTACATTCATTCTCTATGACATGAAACTAGCATCCAGAGTCCACTAAGACTATAAACTAGTTTTCCTCTTCACAGTCCGCTATGACTATAAACTAGCAATGTACCGTCCGCTACGACGCTAAACTGGCATCATCGAAGGGGTTATGACATAAAAATAATCCATAATAGTCCTCTAAGACTATAAACTGGTGACATCATCGATGACCAGGCAAAACTTGAAAAGATCTGTTGTTGCAGTTGGCTATTCCTGTTCCACAAAGACTTGTTGCATAATTCATCTCATGGGGCCCTAATGAAACTGATGTTGTTCATGATTCTATCTACTTTGAAAATTGCACGTGGTGACTCCATATCCTTGTCTAAAGTGTTTAGTTGATTGTTTCATTTGTGGTTTTCTTGTCTTCTTGGAGTTGTGTTTGTAGGATGACACTTTTGAGGCATTTGTGCATAGATGCACTTCATCATGACGATAAGGCATCACATTTTTCTTGATGCATGTGACTGGGTTAATCAATCCATTCATAAGTATAGTCTTAACTCCTGATACATTCCCTATTCCCCATCATGCTTCCTTATCCTATCCAATTATATCCCCTTGATACATTCTGCTCACCTCAAAACTCTTGATACATTGTTGCATACTGTAGCTCACTAAGCAGTTGTGACACAAAACACAATACATAGTACATGATGCAAAATTCAAGTGGTCAAACACGAGCATGACACAAAAAGCAAGCTCTTTCAAAAAGACTGAGAAAAAAAATGATGAAAAAGAAAGACAAAGAAAGGCAAAAAAAATGAGAACAAACAAAAAAGGAAAAAGCAAAAAGGATCAAAGAGAAAAATGCATAGAAAAGGTCTTCATGACCCTGTTGACATCATAAACAAAAGACTATTGGCCATTATCATACAAGCCCCAGGTGAGAAGGCAATTGTCTTGAAAAACAGTCACACTTGTGTCTCAAAGAGACCATGTTGCACATCATCGCATGGCTTTGGCTGTTCACAACGGGTCCCATAAACAATCTTTAAGAGTCTCATTTTTCCAAAGAACGCACCTCCTATGTCTTGGTTTTGAGTCTACTGAAAACCTGGCTATTGATAAAGACCAATGAAATAACTTGTTCATGAGAGAGCATTCCTCTCCCACAATCCCGATAGCAATTATAACCCTTGATCAACTCTCGACTTCCTCCAGTTACAATCCCTTGCATCTTGAACCACATCCCCTCAATCCCATGTACTTTTGAAAATGGTGCGAAGGCATCCGGCCAAGGGCTGATGGTTAATGTTTGATGCTTTTTTTTTCATGGTGTTTTGCACTTCTTTGTCGACGCCTCTCGGGTGGATTCCTCCAGGCGTCAACAAAGAGGGGCCAATGAAACACCATAAAAATTTTAGCAAGACTTCCAGACAACTTTGGAGCCTCTGAATGACTTCAAGCAGCCCACCATGGAGTAAGCAAGGTCCCCTTAGGGACCACAAATCATGACAGCAAGTCTCGGTGTCAAGAATCATCAGTTTCAAGGTCAAAAACTGCAATTTTGGCTAAGTACAATGTGCTTGCACTGTGCTTACGCTGCACAACGTAAGGATCAGCATCACCAACTTTTGGAGCCCTCAAACTAAGTCAAAAAAGGCCAAAATCAAATACAAGGACCCCCCCATGACCTTCACCAAGGTCCCCAGCAGCTTCCAACCTCCAGAAAATCAAAATTTGGGCCTTAAATGAGGTGCTTTTAGTTGATTACGTTAAGGCTACATTTTCTTATGCTGGGGCTACATTTTCTTACGTTGCATAGCATAAGAATGCATAAAATACTATTCACAGTGTAAAAACTATTCATCGCGTAAACATTATTCATCGTGTGAACACTATTCACAGCGTAAACACTATTCATCGCATGAACACTATTCATCGACTTCTAGAAAATTCTCGGCATCAACACCTTCCAGCCTCCAGAAAATCAAAATTTGGGCCTTAAATGAGATGTTTTCAGTTGATTATGTTGGGGCTACATTTTCTTACGTTGCATAGCGTAAGAATGCGTAAATCAGTATTCACACTATAAACACTATTCATCGCATAAATACTATTCATCACGTGAACACTATTCACAGTGTAAACACTATTCATCGCATGAAAACTATTCATCGACTTTCAGAAAATTCCAGAAAAAATTTTAGAAAATGGCAAAAAATTCTCAGCATCATCAATTTCTAGAAAATTCTAGAAAATTTCAGAAAAACTCAAGGACAAAGAAGTTTCAAGAAGGATAGATCAAATTTCCCTTGTACATTTCATTGTAAATTTTTATTTGTGGGATAGTTAGGCCCTCACAGTCTAAATTAAATGTACTTTCATGGGCTTGAATAACTCATAAATTATAAAATGTGATGCACCCAGTCAAGAACGTAGCTTGCCGACACACATCCAACTCTTGCCAACACGCATCCAACCTGAACACAATTGTCCATTGGATACATGTCACTAGATCCACTTTCCTTTCATCTTCCAATCGTTGATTCCATTCTGGAAATTCTGTGCCGGAGCCCAGCCCAACCGTATAAATACCTTGTTAATTCACATGAATGGAGGAGGCAAAAATTGGAGAGATTGGAAATTATGAGAGAGAAAAGAACCTACAATCCTTGGGTGCTCAGAACACCAGACTATTGGCATCCAAGCATTTCTCACATTCATCACATCACATCATCGCATCATCACTTCAGACATCATCCCAGGGCTTAGTGCTTGACCTGCCATCCACACATGTAGCTACACTTTGATCGGTGCATACCTTTTTATTAAATAATACAATATAGTTCATTGCCTCCCATTTACATTATTTACTTTGGTTTATGATTTTTTTTTGTTGCAATATAACTTTTTTTATGCTTTATTTATAATTCAGTATGCTTTGTTTACATTTTGTATCGTTGTTTGCATCCCGTTTACACCGTTAACGATAACCCTAGTGCTAGCTGTAGCTTACGCTTGGGGAAGTCCTTGGTTGATTTATGTGCAAACCAACCAAGGCACTCTACCTTCATTCTCTTTTCCAGATTTCCCTCAAGTGAAGGCAGGGTTAGCTATGTTTGCCTGATGATCTTTTGATGTTTGTTTTCCTTCCAGCCTTACATTGACAATTTAGGTCAGTACACCAAGAAGTTGGCAGTTATAGGAAATTCTTCTTTGGCTACAAAATCCAAGGAGATAGACTTCTTAATAGAAACTCTTGATCCATCAAAGGACTTAAGAGCTATAGTGGTTGTAGGTTGTACTAAATTAATCCCAAGCATTCAATGATGGTGCATGGGATGACATTGGTTGTAGCTCCATTATCAACATGCACCCAGTGTATTTTAAATTGTCTTATGCATATGGTTACGAATAAAGGGGATGTAGTTACTTCATCATTCTAGGGATTAACCTTAATTTTGCTATTGAAAAATGTTAAGAACGTTAACTTATCCTTCCCTCACGAGGGAGGCATCATCACTGCATGGATGACTTCCTTATTAGTAAGAATATCCTCACTAATGGGTGTAGAGGTCAACATTTTAACTAGCAACTCATGATGTGTGGTGGAAGTTATGATCAGGTCATACATGCTTAGGGTTATGTTTTTCTACTTGAGGGATTACCTAACATGGTCCATTGCATTAAGGAAGTTTCTTTTGTTGGCTATGGGGTTGTCACTTTGGTTGTGCTTTACTTCCTCCAACTTTAACCTTACGCTTTGGTTGTTGCGGCTCTTCCTTGTTGTTTTGGTTGTGGGCTTTGGTGTCCTCTTGCAGATTGTTGGTTGAAGAGGTTGTAGTAGAGGAGGTCATGGGCATACCCAAAATGGGAGTGTGCTTCAGTGGATCCACTTTATTTCATGACTTTCTACACTTCTCTTCCTTTTTGTTAGGCTTTTTCTTATTCTTCTTCCTTTGTCTAGTTGTAGTTCTTTCATCCTTAGTTATTGGCTATAAGGAAGAGGCAATAGCATTAGCCACCATAGTGGATAGTTGTGCAATTGGTTGGGCTACAACTATTTGGATTGTATTCGATTGGAATACCTTTATGACAAAAGGTTCCCTTAGAGGTATTCATGATGGTAGTCTCACAATGAAGGGGGATCTTCAACTATGGGAAGCTGAGGAATCCATTTCATTGTAGATGAGTACTTGAATGACAAATGGTTCTCTTATAGGTCTCTAATTATCATTAATGTTGAATGCTAAAATAACATAGGAGCTATCATTATCATTTGATGGGTCTTTGTAGACTTTCATTGACTGGTTTTGTGGCTGAACTAGGTTAGAAGCATGTAAGATAAGTTTCCTCCTATCTATCTTCCTTTGTAGGTCATCCTTCAATGCAAGGAAAAATTCTATATCATGACTAGGGAGTTGATGATAATGGTAGAAGCAGTCTAGCTTGAAGTATCTAGGAAACTAGGGATCATCCTTCGTTGCACAAGTGGGATCTTTGGCTATTCGGCATAGTTACTAATGTTTCTTTTGAGTGGCTTTGGTCATTTATTTATGTTGCATACACCCACTTATTAATAGTTGGTCTAGTAATTTAGATGGTTTTAATGGCAATGTAGTATATTTATACTTGTCCTTTCTTTCGAAGTTAACGCTATTTGTTGTCAATGTTGGTTATTACAATCATAGGTGGGGGCTTTGGGTGGATTGACCTTTGACCCTTGGTTCATGGTCTTTGTTTCTTTGGTTACAGTTACTATGGTAGTGGTATTTTGTTTTCTCTTTTCTTTATCTCTTCTAGTGTATTGGTTTTTATATGCTATATAGGCCTAATCATGATTAGGCTTTGCGACATCCTTTATATTGGTAGTTTGTGAGATCACTTAGCTAAAAGACCATGGATCAAGGTAGTAGAGTTTAGACTTGATGAAGTCATTAAATGATCCCTTGAATATGGCTAATAAGTGGGCTTCAACTATGGACCCTAGTATTTCATTCAGTAGTCCATTCCAATATTGAATGAATTTCTGTACTAGTTCTAAGGGCCCCTGCTTGACCCTCATGAGTTGGTTAAGTATTGTGTTAGGCTTCAAGTTATACTTGAAGTAGTTGAAAAAATGGGCTACTATGTTTTCCAAAGAGGATATGGACCCTCTAGGCAATGCATGATACCAATTAAGTGTTTTTCTAGTCAAAGACATAAGAAAAATCCTCATGATGGTATGAAGCTATGGCTGCAAAAGTAAACATTCAAATCAAAAGGTAATAAGGTGACCATTAGGGTCACCTTCATTATATTTGCTAAATTGGGAAGTCAGAACACTAGGAGGTAGTGTCAAGGATGGGACTATAGGACTTATGGGATTGTCTTGGTAGAAGTCCATAATCTTGGTAGTTTGTGTGGTAGAGGCTTTAAGCCTCTTCAACTCATCCATTAGGTCTTGGATTATTTGAAAAGATTGATCTAAGCCTTGTGGTAGCCCCATAGGCTACAAGGTCTATACATAAGATTGTCACATTTGTTGTGAGGCTTGTGGCCTTGTTATGGGTTGCATGGTAGAAGGAAGAGGTTGCATTATCATTGTGGCTTGTGGGCTAAACAACAAAAAAGATGTTTGTGTTGGTAATTGAGGCACAAATAGGGTATATGACCCTTGTGTTGCTTGGGGTTCCATGGTGTACACTGCATGAGTAGTTAATAGATTTGTGATGGTAAAGACCACATTTGATGTTTTTATGTATTGAGAGTATGTTGTAAATGACATTGATGTGCTATAGTTGGTTGTTTGTGGCATTGTTTGAGTGTGATGTGTGGTTATAATTGGTATGGGATCTGCTATAGTAGGGTAGGAAGGAGTGGAAGATGTTGGTACCATGCCCATAGAGAAAATTAAAGAATTAGAAGAAGGTTCTGCAACTTTGGGTAATTTTTGTTGGAATAGTCCTCCCAAGATGCTTTTGGGCTTAGATTCTACCTTAAATTCACCCTCCTCTTCTTATTGTTTCTTAAATCTAGGCTTTTCATCTTCCTCTTCCACAACAATCAATTGGGCTAGGATGCTAAAATACATGTCATTAACAAGAACTTGGTCATATGGAAAAGGGGTGTACTCTTTTCCACCCCTATGTATGAGCTCAAATTCCCTTTTGGCCTCGAATTCAATTCGTGGAATTAGCATACTTGTCTGTATTTTAGCACAAATGAAGTTATAATGATATTCATTTATGGCTACAAAATCATGACTCTCCTCTCTAACCCTCAAAAATCACCTACACTTAATGATGGTAGGGTCTTTGGGATCATACACCCTCATGGCTTATTGGCTATAATCTCCGCCAATGTAGGTAAAGGGCAATTTGGTAGACTTTTGGAAAAACATGGTTATAGTGCTAAGAATGACTTAAAAATAGGCTATAAATGGTAAAATAAAACTTAATTCTAGTCAATGGAATTCAAAAACTCATAAAGGAAATGAAAATGTCAAAAAATGATGTACTTACTATAATTAGTGAGTGGGGGATAAGGGGGGTTTATCCCTGTACTAGAAATGAAATATTGGAAATGTTGGTTTCAGACCTCACCCAAGTTCCCAACTACCTCTATGATGGATATGAAAGGGGAGAAAGAAGGGCAGGGGGAATGAGATAGTGGAAATCTCACACCTTCTTCTTTCAATGTTGGAGAGAGATGGAAAAGCTTGAAGACTAAAATGGAAACTTGGTAGTTTCCAAAGATGGTTTTTGCAAGCTACCAACTTTTATCACAAAAGAGTGAAAAGTAGGCTTGGCTAGTATGGAAACCAACATTAGTTTAGTGGTAAAAAATGTGGTAGGAAAAATTAAATGGTTATTAAGGCTTCCACATTGGCCTTGTTCTAGAAATTCATAGTAGATATTTTGAAATTTTAGCATCCAAGCCACGTGTAGCTCCCATGTTGAGGTTTTTGCTACAAGGGGTAAAGGCAACATTTGATTCCTTGAGAATTTTGGCTTTAAAAAACTAGAAAATTATTTTTTAACTTGCAACAAAAGCAAGTCTAGTAATTAAATTAGTAACAAACCTCATCAATGCTAGCCTTGCAACTACTTCCATGTTGGGTATGGAAAAGGGGGAAAAGAATGGGGATGAGATGATAGGAATTTCACACCTCCTACCTTAATGTTGATGAAGGGAAGGCTAAAAACCAAAGTGGAAAGTTGGTGTTTTTTTCCACTAAAACTAGTTTTAGCCAATTGCCAATTTTCTCAGCTTGGAAAAGTAGGGGGAAAGCTAACTCATAGAAGAGTTGAACTATCCACTTTTAGAAACTAGAGAAAAAAATTTTGGCAATAAAAAGGAAAAAATAATAGGGGGGAAGGATATCAATGTTGACTTTGGGCTATAAAATTCATAGCAAATGCTATGAGAAGCCAAAATTGAACTACCTACAACTTCCATGCAATAGTTTTGGTTATGGGGAAAGGGGTAGGGGGAGGGGGAAAGACCAACATTGATTCTTCAAAGGTTTTGGCTATAAAAATCAATGAAAAGAATAGATTTGATGAAAAAATTTATGTGAAGGTCCTCCTTCTAGTGCTAGTAAAAATTGTTACAACTAAAACCCTTGGTTGGAAAAATTAGGGATACTTGATGTAGCAGTTCACCAACCATAAATTTCAAGGGCCTCCATGAGAAACATGAGGTATCTTGGTTGGTCTGATAGATCAACCAAGGACTTACGAAATGAAAAACATGGAAATAAAAGGAAATAACATTCAAAATTGATAGTAGATTTGAAATAATGTAAAGATGATAAACAAATATATTTCATACATAAAGCCCAAAACTTAAAACTTTATTGAAAAAAAATAAGAAAAAATTTTGAATAATGTGTATAAATGGTGCTTGAGTGGGTAGCAAAAGGGGCTTTTCTAGTGTAGGAGTTCAAAGATTTTTGAAGCCAATGGGATCTACTCCATAATCCAAGTACTAAGCCACTCTTGATGCTATCGAATCTTCCTCAACTATTGCAACCTAAGATCTGCTAGTTGGGTCATTGTTAGAGGTGAGAAAAGTAAAAAATTTGAATGCCAGATTACTCCATGTTGGGATCTGGAAATCCTGGAAGTATAGTGTTGACACCCAAAATCCACAAATCTCAACGCTATTATGCTTCCACACTGGGGTTCAAGAGAATGCAAATATGGGAACTTACAAGAGCTCTTGAGTGCATGAGAATGCCCTAAGTGTGAAATTATGAATAATGGTGTGTGTATGCTAAGAATTGCTTGATAATTCTAAATTTGGTCCAAATTTTGGAACATGTAAATGGGGTTTGAGTTTGGAATTTATAGGATATTTGGGCCATAAATGGGGCTACAAATTGGCTATGAAATGACTATAAATTTGGCTATAAAATGGCTGCCAAATTTAGGTGAGATGGATGCCCAAATTTGGGAGGTTACCATACAAAGTAAGTGCTTCCCCCATGGTCATTCTATTTACTATAAATAGTAAATAGGGCATGCATTTCACATTGGAGATGAATCTTCTATGCTAAGCTCTCCACGATGCTTCCTGTAGTGGCTAGTCAACATTAAAGTACATTGTGACATTTGAAAAAATCAGTGGCTAGAACACTAAGAGGTTGGCAGGCATACAAACTAACCCTAAATTTGTGTGAGGGCTGTGTTAGGAAATAAAAACAAGGTACCTTGAACGATCTAGTCAATCAGACTGGGACTTACATGGTATTAAAAGGATCGTATGTGAGAAGGATTTATACTATGTTATGCATAGACACTGGGATTGGCTAAGCTAGAGCATAGCAGAGTGTCCTAGCCTGGAAAAACAACAATGTGAGCATGAAAATATGTATCAAATAGAAGAAAAGTGCAAGAGTTATGCTTAATATTAAAAAAATTCTTGGAAAAGGAATGGAATAGAGGTTAAGAACAAAAAATGCACCACCCCAAAAATTGGGAACATAACTATTGCTAGACAAGAGGTGAGAATGGTACGTGGTGTCAAGTAGGAATAGTGGTAGTGTAGCAATGTGGTCACAGTCTTTAGGATGCCCAAGATGTAGAGCTAGTGGCTATAATGAAGACTAAACTTGCTAGGCTAGCTATTGCCATGTTTTGCAGGTGTAATGCAATGATGGATTGCATTTTGAAATGCGCCAAGGTGCGAATCTCAGATGCTCAAGTGTGAGAGTGTTAAAAATGGTTAGACAACTAAAATGTCAAATTCTCTTTTAATTTTCCAAACCCTAAGGTGCTGAATGTCAAGGTATTTATAGGGCTAGGTTTAGCATGAAACATGGATCAAGCATCATGTGGCATGGATGCCATGTGGCATGAGTGTAGATGGGGTTACACTAACATGTTACACTCACATGAGAGTAGCAAAGTGTTATGCTTTAAGGAATAGCAATAGGTTCCCAGAGACTACTGAGCTATGACTACAATGCTTGAACTACATGTGCTAGAGTTTGAAAGACTACAATGTACATGCAAATAGTGCCAAAACAGTGCAACTTGGAGGTTGTGCTCTAGAACTATTTCTTCCCCTCTTTTGAGTATGGTTAGGCATAGGGAAAATTTTGGGGATCAATAGGGGGTGCAAAAGAAATACAAATTGCTAATTTTGGTTGTTGGAGGGACATCGAAGTTGGGATGAAGGATGATGCTGAGTTCTAAAGGCTTTTGGAGGCTATCAGAGGCTTTTCCTTAGTGTCAAGCTAGCTATGCTCTAGAGCATAACACAACACTTAGTCAAAATTTGCAAAATTTTGATGTTTCACATTGGTTACGCTAGCTATGCTAAGGATTGTAGTAGGGACACTTAGCCAGATTTTGACAAAATTTGCAGTCTTCCTTCATGGTACATTGGCTACACTCTAGGGTGTAGCAAGAGAGGTAGCCTTAGAAATTAAGAAATCTACCAAATGTATCTTCCATGTTGAGCTAGCTTTTCAAATTCTTGTCCAACACTTAGGAAAAACTAGGCACTGGAACTTGTGCTACACTTACTACACTAGGGAGTGTAGTAGAGCATAATAACCCAAGAGATAGAAAATTTGTCAAACTATTTTTGCCATCCTAAGCAATTCCAACAACCTCTAGCTTGGTACTTGAATGAACTGGCCATTGGAACATGTGTTACACTAGCCACGTTCTAGAGCATAGCAAGCGTGACAGCCTAAGAGATAGAAAATTTACCAAAATATTTCATCCATTCCAAGAAACCATTGACCACTTCTTGCTTGATGCTTGGGAAAATTGGCCATGGAAGTGTGTGTTATGCCAGCTACACTGGGGAGCATAGTAGTCAGATTGAGACTGTAGCAAGAAACTTAGAAAAAGTTTCATATGACTACTGCTAACACTTAGAAAAAAATATGTGAAAATAGGCCTGTCTATGCTACATGGCTACACTAGAGAGCATAACACCAACACATAGAAAAAATTTGCCAAGTTTTGACACTTAGAAAAATTTACCATTAAAGATGTAGAAGCCTGAAATTGGTGATGTTTCATTGGCCCCTCTTTGTTGATGTTTGGAGGATTGGCCCAAGAGACATTGAGAAAGAATACAAAACACCACATTGAACATGACACCAACACTGTTCATCAGTGCCTGATTAGAAAATGCTTCACTATGCTTAAGAGAGTTACAAGAATAAAGTATGGTAGGAAATAGGTTAGGGAGATGGGTCGAGGAATAACAGGTGGGAAGGATGTTCATTGTGCATGTGGTTGTAGGATGCATCATTATGATGCCTTGTTGCCAAAGCATGATCCCTCATTAGAGTTCTTGTGAGGAAGTCAACATGTAGAGATGGCCTACCCTTAGGATTTTGACCTTTTGTCAAAGTGCTTGTGAGATAGTCGATTTGGGGTTAGACTTATTATGAAATGGAAATTATGATATTTTACTTGGACACTTGTTTCATTCCATTTTTCTTTTGCTCTTGGTTTTATTTTTCTTGTCTTTCTCTTTTCTTTTTGTTTTTTGCTTTCTTGTTTCTTTTGCATTTGCCCTCTTTTTTTCTTCTTTTCTGAAGAAGATGTTTTGTTGCTAGGTGGACTATGTGCCACTTAACAAATTTTTCTTAGAAGCAACCATGTCACATCTATAGGATAGGTGTTTCTTCCCTAGCTTGAGTTGTGTTACATCGACTTGGGGCTTTGACTAGCCCACAAAGGCTTCCCGTGGGGCAAGTTGCATTACATCCATCATGGGTTCTATAGTTAACTGTAGGAAAGGTACCATGTGCATTAGATAAGCTTGCAAGAAGTGTGAGAAAATGTAAGATCAAGAGGTAGAGGTGAATTGGCTAGAGTGGGGTAGTAGGAATGTGCACTCTTAAGTAGCTTAGCGAGTCAAAGAGGACACATCCTTAAAACATCATCACTTGCTACTATGATGAAACACATCCTTGAACAACATTATTGAGGCTTCATCCTACAAACATAACATAGAGAAAATAAGAAAAAAATCCACCATGTGAGATGAAGGAAAATTCTTGTTTGCAATTGCACTACAAAGGCCATGAGTGCTATGTTAGTTGTAGGTGAATGCAGTGTCCAAAGTAGGAAGGCCAATGTAGGTGTTGGTGGTGATAGGCTACCAAAGCTCCACTAGCCACACCAAAAGTGAGAACCCAAGTGGCTAATGGTGTTGGTAATGTAGGTTCTTGGGAGTTCTCACCAAAGACAAGAGCTAGGAAACCTAGTAGCATGGCAAAGAATTGCACTGTTGGATGCTCTTCCAAGCTTAGGCAATGATGAGGGCCAGTGGATGGTAGTGCTGTGGTTGGGCCATAACACCTTTGGTTCTCTAGTGAGTGATGCTGATGGTGAGAACTCTAACCAAAATGATTTGTGATGATAATAGTAGCTCTAGAAGGTTAGCAAGATGCCAAAAGGCATCTTCAGAAGATTAGCAAGATGTTGAGGATGGTGACACTACAAATGTTCTAGAGGATGTTTCCATGACAATGTGAACTTCAGTCTAGAATTACAACATCCCACCCCATCCTGCTCAAGAGGTGTGAGCAAGCGATGGATGATTGGAAGTATTCACTCTCGCTTGTCTGCAAAACTATGTTTGTTGAATTATGAATGTTGAACTGCAAACCCATTTTTAGGTCTTAGTAGACAACATGCTATACTAGTTTAAGGTCCTAGTAGACCATGAACCTAGTTTAAGGTTCAGGCATATCATGATGTGCTAACTTAAGGTCCTAGTAGACCACTGTGCTAGTTTAACATCATAGCAGATGGTGGATGGCTAGTTTAAGGTCATAGTAGACCATGCTGTTGGTGCCATTTTAATGTCATAGCCCAAGGGCATTCTATGTTAGTTTAATGTCATAGCAGATTTTTTGTGCTAGTTTAACATCGTAGCAGATGTTCCGTGCTAGCTTAATGTCATAGCAGACATTTTGTGCCAATTTATCATAGCAGACATTTACTTACCTTGCTTTGTCATTGGTGTAGCACTACATACTAGGCATAGTACAACTGTACAAGTGGTTAATTAGATTGAAAAACTCATTACCATCTAGATCAGCAAGGTTGAATGCTCCATTGTCATAGGCCTTTCTGACCAAGAAAGGCCCTTTCTAGTTAGCTAAGAATTTTTCTATGGGCTTGTGAATGACCTTGAGGACTAGGTCCCCCTTCTTGATTGGGCTTTAATTCTTATTGTGATAGTGATTTTTCCATTTCTTTTCCTAGTACCACTTGATGTAATCAAGTGTTTGCATGCACTCCTCCTCTATATCATCAATGAAGCTTGAGAGGATCATACAGAGTGATGGAACCTATCATTCAAGAGGCAACAATGCTTTAGATCCATACATAAGACTATATGGCATCTTACCTATTACTATTCTACATGTCATACAGTAGGCCCATAATGCATAGAATAGCTATTCATGCCATCGTCGCTTGCTATTGCTAAGCATCCTCTTCAGAAGGTTGATGATGACTTTGTTCATTGCCTTCACTTAGCCATTCACTTACGAGTAGTACGGTGATTAAAGAAATGTTTAATGCTAATGTGTTCACAGAAGGCTTTAGTTTCTACATTGTTAAATTGTGGCTCGTTGTCTATGACTATAGTCATGGGTAGACCAAATTGGGTCACTATGTTATCTAGGATAAATTTGCAAACCTGTTGTAATGTTGTCTTCCTAAGCGGAATGGCTTCAACCCATTTGGTAAATTATTTAGTTGTAGTAATGATGAAGCTATGTCCTACAAAATACTTTGGCATTATAGGTCCTATGATATCCAACCCCCAACATTGGAACGACGATGTGATTTGCATAGTATGCAGTTCAGTGGGTAGCACGTGCATTAGGTTACCATGTCATTGACACATGTCACATGTTCTAACCTTGGAAATGTAATCATGCTCCATGTTAGGATAATAATAGCCTAGGAATTTGATTTTTTCTATCATTGCCTTGGGTGCTATGTGGCCTCTGCATAGTCCATCATGGACTTTATTGACAATTATTTGTGCTTCACTACCACTAATGCAAGTTAACAATATTCCATCATAGGATTTACGACACAAGGTTCTATCACCTACAAGGATGTACTACCACGGTTGCTTTCTTACTATGTATTTTTGGGTAGAGGTTAGATTTTGCAAAGGCTCTCCCTATTTGAGGAATGTCTTGATATCATCATACCACTCTTGGGTGTGAGCTATGCTTGTCACGTCTATGGATGCAATGCTTATTGTTTGAGGTATAGGTTTGATGCAATCCACTATTAAAGTAAGCAATGTAGAAAACATGTTTAATGCTATGCTTAAGGCTAAAGTTGCTAATGCATCAACAATGGCATTTTCATTATGGGGGATGTGTTGGACAGCTACAGTTGCAAATTATTTGAGCAACTGTTTTAGTAGATCATAATAAGGTTGTAAATGTTGTGCCTTACAAGCATAAACCTCTATGACTTGGTTGAAAACAAGCTACAAATCACCTTGGATTGCTATGTTTTGGATTCCTAAATCATGAGCTATTAAGGCACCTCTAAGAAGATCTTCATACTTTACCACATTATTTGTGCAAGGAAATGCAAAATGACATGCAAAGGGTTGGATCTCCCCAAAGGGAAACATGATAATGGTAGTGGCACTACCACCTTGTGTGGTTGAAGCACCATCAAGGTGTAAACTTTCCTCAAAGTTTGTAGGCACTTGACTTATGCTATTGATGTTCTCATCTAGAAATTCTAGATCTATTTTTGCTTGATCCCCTATGGGTGAAGCCATGAGTTGTGTAGCTATTGCTTGACCCTTTGTGAATGCTTGTGCTATGTACTGCACGTCAAAAGCTACAGTTATTATCTTCCATCATGCAATTTAACTACTTTTTTACATGTTTGTAGTAATCACCTAGAGTACATTATTTTTGTAGATAACATTAACCTAACTACGAAAAAGATAGTGTCTCCACTTTTTGAGTGTAAAGACTAAGGTGAGATAGTTCTTCTCTACATTGTTGTATTTCACCTCATGGGAAACTAGCACATGGCTTAAGTAGTAAACAAGGACCTCTAAGCCATCATTTCACTTTTGGCAAAGCAAAGAAGCAATGGATGTGTCTGAGGTTACAAGGTAAATGTAGAATGGCTTATCTCCTTATGGAAGGTAGACTATCAAAATTTGAGCTAGCTCATTTTTGAGGTTGTCAAATGCCTCTTGGCATTAAGCTATCCACTCAAAGTAGATCCCCTTTTTGAGAAAATGTTGCATTGCCTACAACTTATCAGTCAACCTTCCAATAAACATATGTATGAATTCTAATTTTTCTTGTAACCCGTGTAGCTCCTTAAGGTTTGTCGATGGTGCTAATTTGGTGATAGCCTTAACCTTATTGGGGTCTACATGTATACCTACTTCTGATACTACAAAGCCTAGCATGCAACTATTTTTTATGCCAAAGATACACTTTTTAGGGTTTAGCCTAAGGTCATGTCTAAGGCAATGTTTGAGGATGTGGTCCATGTCATCTACGTAGTCATGAGCTAACTTGGACTTAACTATTGTATCGTCAAAGTAGTCATTGGGAAAGTCTAGTAGATAATCACTAAAGATATATGTCATCTCATGTTCGTAGGTTGGTTCTACATTCTTTAGTTCAAAGGGCATCATTGTATAGCAAAACATACCCCAAGGGACCATGAAGATCATGCTGAGTTGGTGCTCTAGTTTGATCCAAATTTGGTTGTACCTTAAGAACCTATCCATGAAGGCATGACCAATTTTAATATCAATGAGTTGGTCAATACTAGGCAATGGGAAATCATCATTGATAATCACCTTTTTTAGGTCCTAGAAGTCTATGCAAGTGCATATACTTCTATTTTTCTTAGGGAAAACTACGATGTTTAAAACCCATTCTGCATAGTTGACTACTTGGATGAAACTAGCTTTGTAAAGCTTAGTGATTTCATTACAAATTGCCAATTCCATCTTAGGTTTAACTTTGCGAGCTTTTTGTTTAACTAGTTTTATGCAAGGATCAAAGATAATGTTGTGTTGTATTATGCAAGGGTCTAGGCCCAACATGTCCTCATAGGACCATGTGAATGCCTTAATGTTATCATTGCAAATTTTAGAGATGCTTTGTTTGTTTATTAGATACATAACTGATTTGACATAACTGAGGATCTACAATAGGGATTTCAATGAGAGGATCCTTAGTTATGTCACCTACCTCTAGGTCTAGAGCTCTAACTAGGTGGTTTGGCTAGTCTAGAGATGTCTCTAAGAATGCTACATTTGTGTCATAAGTCATAGGCTCATAGTCTAGGAGCTTAGTGTTTAAGCATCTCATGGAATCACCATAAAGCCTAGTTAAGACCAAGGGTGAATGAAGATGCTCGTATGCATTCATTTTGCAATCCTACCGAAAATCTTGCAAAACAGTTAGAAAAGTGTCAAGCGGCACCTATCTTAATAAGGAAAAATGCATAAAATAAGAAAGATAATGTTATGAAAATTTTCCTAACTGTGCAGTTGTTAGATTAGATAAGAAAGTATGTAAAGTAATTTTGGGGCCACAATTAGCCATAAAATTGCCAGTTTAAGGTTGTAGCAGATGATGGTTTATGTGAAAAACATGGCTTTAAGCAAGGCTTGGAAGGTTTTAAATGTGGGGATAAGTTGGACATTTATTAGGCAATTAGAAAAAATGCAAAACATTTTCTAAGTATGGGCATGTTGGAAAAGTTGGAAAAATTTTCTAACATTATGCACAGTACATGGTACATTCCCACGTTATGCACGAGACACGAGATAGGCCTTGGGAGGGTAACATGTCCTTCAACACAAAAGGGTATAAATATGAGTTTTACCATAGTTAATTCTATCATTTTCAAAGTTGAAGCAAACAATCACTAAGCATAGCATGGCTAAGGTGAAGGGAGATAGAGTGTAGCGATGAAAGAGGGAAAGCTAGAGTGTAACAAAGAGGAAGAAGAAAGCAAGAGCATGATGATCAACCATGATGTGCCATAGTGAACACCAACACCCTGACCTCACCAACATAGATGAAGGAGAATGCACATTGAGATACCTTCCTAGGATGTGCATAGAGGACCAGAGGGAGATGCCATCAACAAGGTAAGGTACTATGCTGTTTCCTTATGATTTTTTTTCTTCTTCTCCTCTAGGTTTTCTGATTTTTTGAGGGTAGCCTACCTTGGGCTAGGATCGTTACCACTGCTACATCTGCCTTGAGCCACAACCAGGGAAGGAAATGTATGTGGTGCATTTTTTATTTTGGTTTTTTGTGTTGAGGGTTTGGCATCCTATGTGTGGTGCGGGATAGGGATTTTCTTGGCATTCTGTGCACAACATAGAATAAGGGTTTTTTAGCATCTTGTGCATAACATGAGACATAGTTTTTTTTTTGGTGTTTTACACTTGATGTGGGACATAGCTGGAATATTTTGTGTGCAGATACATTCTTTTTATTTTATTTATTTTTAACTGTGGCCCAAGAAACTTCAAGGTGAGAGCATAACAATCTAGGTGAGGCAATTGTGAGGGTCATGGTTTTCACACTAGGTTACATTCCTAAGAGCATAATAAAAAAGTTAAATTTTTTTTGATTTTCTAGTGTCACACTTTGTAGGAAATGTAGTTCATAGGGTATGCTCTATGTAGAGTGTAACCAACAACTCAAAATTTTTTGATAGCTGGACATTTTTGTAGTTGTCATACTCTATAGGAAGCGTAACTAACCCTTAGAAAAATTTTTGTAGTTGTTATGCTCGATGGGTAGCGTAGCCAACACTTTGAAAATTTTTTGCAATTGTTATGCTCAGTAAGGAGCATAGCGAATACTTAGAATTTTTTCTCTAAATTTGAAGGTTACACTCTATGGGGAGCGTAACCAACATTTAGTGATTTTTTAAATATTTTTGAAGTTATCATGTTTGTAAATATGCAACATAGATGTTAGTGTTGTGCGTCGTTTGGGACTAGGAATGTCAGATGGGTATGCTGATGTCCCTTTCCCATGGGCCTTGGTGAAAGTTAAGTATGTTAAGTCTAATTTCTTATGCATTTTTTCATTTTTCGTATCCAATGCTAACATTCTCTTCTTGTCACTACTATGGCTATAGGGTATTATTAAAACCCATCCTCGTTGTAGTTGAGTTGGTGGGAATTTTGTGCTACATGAGTGAGCCTATGCCAAATGTATCTACATCAAACATACATGTAGGCCACCAGGCAATATGGTTCAGGTTGGGAGCATAAAAATTCCTAGAATTTTTGCTCTACCACTTCCATGTGATGATATGGTCACACTTGGTAGCCGAAGTAGCGGGTGTCATAATAAAAACATTGTTTCCTAGGGTGAATTGAGGCATCCTAAGGTTCATATTCAATGAGCTTGCTGGCAATGAAGAGTAGAGAGTTTAGTCTAGGGCTGTAAGGACCTTAGAACTTTGTCTAGGATCTAGGAGATGTTGGAATTTTAGTGTTACAACAAGAACAACACTTTATTTGTTGCCCAACACATACACACTCTTTTCCAAAACCCACCTGGGATGGTATATTGTGCTAGAGGGTGAGTCCTCTTATGATTTCTCATACTACCTATTAGATTATGACTTAAGATGCTAACCACTCATGTCCTTTGCCAGGTTTACCATTGACATAGATGGCCTCCACGATGAAGAGGGGGCATTGAATTTTGACTCTCATTGCCCTATGGAAATTCTCATTTTTAAACAATGTTCTTGTAGTAATGATGGGGCAGATTAAGGTAGACCTACTGGAACTTCCTCATCACTATTCTAAGTCTTATGAGAGGTGTTGAGCTATTAGCTAGTTGGACATTGAGTGGGCAACTAGCATACTGAGCATGGAGGAGGTTTAAGCCCTAGTACTATCATCCCACATACCATTCATGCCATGTGAGTCATGTGTCACTTATTTTTATGCACTTTTTGCATTATTTTTCTCATGTTGCTAATTTTAGCTTCACTTATTACAATTGTAGTTAAGTCAGGTGAAGTCACAATGGTTTCCATAGGTCTCATTGAGGCCACCCTCATCATGAAATATGATGAGGTTGAGAGTTCACAACGTTGGTTGTGCTATGAGGCTCTAGTGGAGATAATTAGGAATCTTTAGTAGGCTAGGCTCATGAACCTTTTCTTGGCCATTAGCCTGCGTATCCTAGTGGTTGAGATGATTTCCATAATTGACTCCTTTACTGAGAGCACCAATTGCTTCAGCACATGGGCCCGTGATGTGTGAGTGACCTTCAAAATTATAGATGAATTCTTTGCAGACCTCTTTAGCATCTCCTTTGAGGGCCTACTAGTTGCAGAAAATACTAACAAAGACTTAGATCATAGAGGGGATTTTGAGAAGTGGTTGGGCACTTCTAAGGTATGTAAAGAAATATTAGTCAAGGACGTGGGGGTACCTGTGGTCCACTACCTCTACCCAGTCTTCCAAGCTCATGCATTCCCAAGTTTCTTTCTCAAGAAAAGATTCTTGGGGTTGAGTAAGCTTGGATGATGAGGGGTGTAATAAAATAGGGAACATAGTACAACTAGACCTCTCACCTTGCTAGTGGCCTATGTGTTGAAATTGTTAGGCTATGCCACAACCTCNTGGCACTATCATGTGTGTGGTAGGATTGTCTCACATTGCCTCTAGTCATTATCAAAAATGAATTGTCAATTACCTCTAGAGGATCTTGTGACCACATGTTGTTAAATAGGTGATGAATCCATGCCCTAGAGATTTATCTATGGTCTTGCACCACTCACTACCCTTCCTCACAAACCACCAAAAAATCTATGAATCTTCATAGGCATGCTACGAAGAATGCAAAGTGCACATGCGATCTTACCTAGAGGTTGTGGCATAGCCTAACAATTTCAACACATAGGCCACTAGCAAGGTGAGAGGTCTAGTTGTACTATGTTCCCTATTTTATTACACCCCTCATCATCCAAGCTTACTCAACCCCAAGAATCTTTTCTTGAGAAAGAAACTTGGGAATGCATGAGCTTGGAAGACTGGGTAGAGGTAGTGGACCACAGGTACCCCCACGTCCTTGACTAATATTTCTTTACATACCTTAGAAGTGCCCAACCACTTCTCAAAATCCCCTCTATGATCTAAGTCTTTGTTAGTATTTTCTGCAACTAGTAGGCCCTCAAAGGAGATGCTAAAGAGGTCTGCAAAGAATTCATCTATAATTTTGAAGGTCACTCACACATCACGGGCCCATGTGCTGAAGCAATTGGTGCTCTCAGTAAAGGAGTCAATTATGGAAATCATCTCAACCACTAGGATACGCAGGCTAATGGCCAAGAAAAGGTTCATGAGCCTAGCCTACTAAAGATTCCTAATTATCTCNCAAGTGTGTTATGTTGTAGCCACTGATGTTTTTGCTGAACACCTAGCATCCGCATCCACCTTCCATATGCAACCATGAACAAAGGCTATAGATATGTTTGCCTTTATGCAAGGCATGGTGGATGACATGATAGTTCATATAAAAAAAATGGATCCTGAGATTGGTATGTCTATTATTATTATTTTTCTACTAATTTTCTTTCTTAGTTTGTGGCTAACATTATCTTTCCTATTATGTAATGACAAGTTCACAGCTTAAGTGGAACCCAAATAGGGTGGTCTAGGTTGATGCTGTGTCTAAGTTTTTTCTTGATGTGGAGTAAGTGCCTCATCATGTGTATGACGAGGTAATCAAATATGTACTATACTCCATGCGAACATTATGGGAGTGTAGGAACATTAATGAGCACCTATGGAAATCAGTGCATGAGCTTTAGGAGAAGGGGGCAAGCTAAGACACAAAATTGGAGGACTTGTAGTCCTGTTATGACTTTTTAGTAGCACGTGACAAACCAGATGGTAGCTAGTTCATAGCTACAATTAATTATGCTAGGTATTGGTTAGTTGTTCAAGGTAAGAATGAAGCTACCTATGAGGTGATTAGTAGAAATTGCAGATGGACCTACTAGTGAGAAAGAATCAAGACTAGAAGGATTACAACATGAAAGTGTATCAATGGGGCTAGACTCAAAAGAATTAGAAGCACCACTACAAGAAAGAATGTGAGGTGTATCATANCAAAAAAATGATCCAAAAAGGCCTTAAACTATCGCATGACCCACTAAGGCCTAAAACTAGCAACTTGCTTCCTTTTACGCTACAATCCAGAAAGACCTTAAACTATCACATGACCAGATAAGGCCTAAAACTAGCAACTTCCTTCCTTCCTATGCTATGGCCNGACATGGATGTAGGTACTTCTTAGTTTGGTCTAGTTTGCATTATTTTTATTTACTTTATTATAATGTTGCATTCCACCTTATTTTTTGGCTAACTTATTATTTTATTTTTATTGAATGTAGGTTCTAGGTAATGGTGTAGGATCCAATGAAGCAATAGATAAGAAGGAAGAGGAAGAGCCCTAGCCCGCATCGAAAACTACAGGATGAGATGCCTAAAATGTAGCCCTACTATTGGGAAATTTTGTTATTTTGGAGATTTTATGTTCTGGATGAAAACTTGAACTATATATCTCATTGATAATTTAATGGAAATCTGATGATTATTTTCTTATCATTTTTTGTATTTTCTTATCATTTTTTTGTATTTCATGTAATGTTGTTGTAATTTTAACTTGTGAGTTGATTGATGCAATTAGGCCCCTTGTGGATACCATGTTAGTTTAAGGCCATGGTGGAAGGGCCATCACTAGTTTAAGGCCATTTCAGGCCATAGCATAGGAAGGAAGGAAGTTGCTAGTTTTAGGCCTTATCTGGTCATGTGATAGTTTAAGGTCTTTCTGGATTGTAGCGTAAAAGGAAGCAAGTTGCTAGTTTTAGGCCTTAGTGGGTCATGCGATAGTTTAAGGCCTTTTTGGATCATTTTTTTGTTATTATATATATATATATTGGAAAAGACTAAATGAAATTGCATGAACTAAAGAATAAAATAACTAATGCAAGATGTAAATAATAATGCAATCATAACTGTATAGGCAAAGAACAAAGCATAAGTGAAACTTGCAAGAGAACTAAGGGCATGCCTTAGTGGTGTAATTATTTTCTAACTAGATGTAGGTTAGAAGGCATGTAAGGCCTAGGAGGCACAAGAAGGTATTCACTTAGACATTCATCTGTTGCATAAAAGGGAAATTTTTCCCAAAGAGCTCCCTTATGGATGTTTCTCACTTTGCTTGGTTGTTTAGGATCAACTGAACAACGTTGACTTTTACCTTGAATGGGCAGTGTGCCTTCAGAGAACTCTACCTTTGACCCTTGTTCTATATCTACGTTGTTGATGGTTAAGGGGGCTACATTGTCATCATAGATCACCACATCTCCACCATCATAGGACAAGTGGATCTCTTAGTGAATCAGTGAAGAAACAGCTTGTAGTTGGGCTAGCCAAGACCTCTCTAAGATCAAGTTGAATCTAGGCATTTCTTCAACTACAATGAATTCAACATTAGTGGGGAATTTCTCCCCTATCATGAAAGCTATCCTAACTATTCATTTTACAACAACACATGCTCCATTGAAATATTTTAAGCACATTATTATTGTCAGCTTGATGTAATCAACTAGCCCAAGCTTGTCACCGATGGGGAATGGGATGATACTAGTTGTCATCCTATCATCGACGTGCACCCTATGAATCTTATATTGGCCTACAAAAATTGTTATAAACATGGGTGCATTGGTCACCTAACCCTTTTTAGGATCAACCTTGACTGTCTCATCACAAAATGTTAAGGGTGTTGACCTTGACTCTTGGGTTATGGGTAGCAACATTATACTGTGAATGGACTTTCTATCTACTAGAACATCTTCCTTAATAAGAATAGATGTTAGCATGCAAACCAATTCCTTGCAATGAGTAGAAGAGGTTGTAATGAAGTAGTACAAGCTCAAAGTTATGTTCTTTTGTTTGAGAGCCTATTTAACTTGTGCTAGCATGTCCAAGAAATATTTTCCATCATCTATTGTTTTGGTGGCTTTTACCTCCTCCATGCACCTAAAGAGACAAATCTCCTAGAGAGGAGATTTAACCTTTGGTTGTGTAGTAGGATTTTGAGCCTCAACACTTGTTTTTTGCCTAGTTGTACTTGCATTAGTAGTCTGAGACAATGAGCTCATGGGGATGATTAACAATGGGGTGCACTTAGGAAGACCTAACTCCATGCATTACCTAAATATTTTGTTAGCTAGATGCTCATCAGGTCTCTTAGGGTGTGACTTTGGGTGAGAAGGGTATGATGCAGTTTCCACCATCAAACCCTAGGCAAGCAGGGGGTCTGCATGTCTTTGCATGCTAATGATATAGGGTGTCTGGGTTGTTTTTGCCGCATTGTGTTGTATGGACCTAACAACAAAGGGCATCATGGGCACTTGAGGTGGTGCTTTGATGATAAAATGGGTCTGTGGCCTATTTGACATTCAGGCCCCAGCATCACCAAAGGGCATATGAACCACAAATGGTTCATGTGCTAGCTCTACATTGTCATCAACACTGATAGCGTTGATGATATAACCTACATTGCTAGCATTGAGGAGATCCCTGTAGATCTTCATTGATTTGTTTTCTAGTTGTATAGATTGCTTTCATCAAGGACTAGTTTACCTTAATCAATCATGCATTGAATGTCATCTTTTAATTCCAAGAAATAGTTTGTGTCATGGCCATGCAACTGGTGATATTTGTAGAATCAATCCAATATAAAGTTTTTAGAGACTAGGGGCTCATTTGGCATGGCTGTAGAGGGATTTGTGAGGACCTCACAATACCTCTCATGGAATTTTCATGCATCCTCAGACATTTGTTTATGTTCAATGCACCCAACACTAAGCAACTGATCCAAGAGCTCAAATAACTTAATGGTTAAGGGAGTATACTTTGAGCGATCCTTACACTCAAAATTTGGCCTTTGGGGAGCTTTCCTTATGGCCACTGATGGTGCAACCTGGTTGGTTCTTGTAGTGCAAGAACCCGATGCCTTGTTGTTGTTGGCCAGGGCTTTAGGCATCTTGGTCATTGGCTTAGTATTGTTGGGTTTGGCTTCATTAGCTACAGTTGCAACGGTTGTTGTTGCCTTCCCCTTTTCCTTGTCCTTTTTTGTATGTGCATTTTTATAAGCCACATTGTTTGGGTCCTTACTAGTTTCTACTACATCTTGTATGATCTTCATTTGAGAAAAAGCTTGGTTGAGAGAGCATGGGGTAAGTAGTATAGTTTTGACTTGATAAAGTCATTTATTGCACCCTTAAAGATAGCCAAAAGGTAAGTTTCTACCATTAGCTCATGAATTTCATTGAGGGAAGAACTCCAATGTTGTATGAATTTTTGTACTAGCTATAGCATCCCTTGCTTAATGTTCATTAATTGGTCTAGGGTGGCCTTGGGCTTCAAGTTGTACTTGAAGAAAGTTAAAAATTAGCTAAGAAACTTTTCCAAAGTTGATATAGAAGCTCTAGGGAGCACACAGTACCAATTAAGAGCTTTGCCAATCAAGGACATGGCAAAGACACAGATGATTTTATGTGGCCATGCTTGCAAAAGCAAGGATTTAGAATGAAAAGTTACAAGGTGGGTGTTGGGGTCTCCCTCACTATTATATTTTGTGAATTAACAAAGTTGGACCCTAGGAGGCAAAGTTAGCGATAGGACCACAGGACTAATGGGGTCATCTTGATAGAAGTTCATCAGATGAACTATTTTTGAGTTGGCTACTTTAAGCTGCCTAACCTCCTTTATGAGAGTTTGAATGAGTTGGAATTCTTGGTCCAAACTTGGGAATGTCGTAGTAGGTTGCACTAGCTGCACTACCTGTGGTATCGTCCAAGCATCCCATAGCCTTGTTGTGGATTGTGCTACCACATGGGATGCTAGTTGAGTTTGTTGTTGCATGTATTGGGGAATGTGTGATAGCTATGCCATAGGCACAAAGGTCACGACCTACCAAAAAGTTATGGCTTGGGCTATAGTTGGAGCTGCTACTGAGATGGCTAGGATGAAAGACACCTAACTTGTTTGTGGCTGAGATATAGGCATTGCATGCACATACGACTGAGTTAGCATCATAGATGTTGGTAGGAAAGATTGCATAGATTGGGAGAAGATGATAAAGGAGAAAGTAGTAGAGGTTCTTGTACTTTTGTGTGCATGCAACACTTACTGGCTAGCTATTACAAGCGTGTACTTGGGTGTCAAAAGTGATGACGTTGCCTCAAAGAAGGAAAATGACTATGATTGGCATGGAACAAAAGTGGAGGTAGCCTATTGGACAAAGGTGTAAAATGGGACATCACTGTCCAAATGAGACTCAAACTCTTCTTGCCCATCCTATAGGGGCTTGTCATAGTTTGATGTGGCATCTTGCTATTTCAGCCCACTTACCCTAATGAGTTGGTCTAGTAGCCACCTAAAGGTGTTAGTGAGTGGGATCAATGCATTAGGGGTAGGAAGGAACTCCTTCCCATTTTGGTGAATGATTTCAAAGTTGTGGTTTGCTTCTATTTCTTGGTAGTCTAGGGATAGGCCCACCTAAAGCTTTACATAAAGGAAGTTATACCTTTCTTCATCCAATGCCTTGTATTCAGGTGATTGGTTGCACAATCTAAGTGACTCCTATTGTGGTCATATAGGATTGAAAAGTTGCTCAATGTCTACCCCCTATTGAATGGGATGAACTACCTCCATGCTCAAGGAAAAGGTTGAAGTGTTCATGGGATTCATTTTTCTATGTAGAAAAACATAAGAAAAGAGAGCATTAACAAAAAATGTTCAAGTGCAAAAAACACTGAAAAAATGGCTAAGTATGTAAATTGTCAACATAGGCTAAAAAGATGACCAACTTTGGAAATGCTCTGAAAAAGTGACTAACTCTTACATTATGCATGTTACGCTTTGAGGGGTTGTTATGTTCTAAGTGGTTTTTACACTCTCCAACATACCTATAGCTTAACACAATGGACATAGTTGGGCTTTTTGCCCTACTTGGTTCCAAGGGAACCAACAACTAGGACTAATCTACACTAGCTGAAACGTAGACAACTCCTGCATTGGCCTATGATCCAACTACTTCTATGGGAGGTCCATAGGTATGTTACAACTACCCTAGCTTACCACTAGTAATGGAGGTGTAGAAAGCATGTAGGACTACCCTTGAACATAGAAGGAATGGGAGGCCCTCCTTCTAGCGCCAAAAACTATGATGTCCAAAAATGTTAGTGGCTAGAACATAAAGAGGTTGGTGAGAATATAACCTAACCACAAATCCATGCAAGGCCCATGTTGGAAAATAGAAATGAGGTGCCTTGAATGGTCTAGTTGATCATACAAGGACTTAAGTGGTGTTAAAATGACCATATATGAGAAGGGTTTATACTGTGTTACGCGCGGACACCAAGACTAGCTAAGCCAAAGCATAGCAGGGTGATCCAGCCTAAAAAAATAATGACATGAGCATGCAAATATGGATCAAATAGCAGAAAAGTGCTATAGTTATGCTTAATATCAAAGAAAAATTCTTGGAAAAGCAATGAAACAAAGCTTAAGAACAAAAAATGCACTACCCCAAAAATGGGGAGTGTAACTATTGCTAGACAAGAGGTGAGAATGATATGTGGGATCAAGCAAGCACAGTGGTAGCATAGCAGTGCAATCATACTCCCTAGGACACCTAGAATGGAGCCATTTTCTATAGGTGCAATGCAATGGCGAATTATGTTTTGGGAGGCACCAAGGTGTGAAGCTTAGATGCTAAAGTGCAAGAGTGTTAAGGATGCTTAGACATCTATAATGCCTAGTGCTCTTTTTGATTTACCAACCCCTAGAGTCCTAAATGTTAGGGTATTTATAATGCTAGGTTTAGCATGAAATGTAGATTTGATGCCACATGGCATGAGCATAGATGGGGTTATGTTGACATGTTATGCTCTCATGAGAGTAGCAAAGTGTTACACTCTGAAGAATAGCAATGGGTTCCTAAAGACTGTTGAACTTTGACTACACTACCTAGACTGCATGTGCCAAATTTTGAAAGACCACAATATACCTACAAATAATGCCAAAACAGTACAACTTGGAGGCTACGCTTTGGGACTATGTCTTCCCCTTTTTCAAGTAGGGTTAAGTGTAGGGACAATTTTGGGGATCAATGGGGGGTGCAAAAGATGCAAAAATTGCTAATTTTGATTGCCAGAGGAATCTCGGAGCCAAGATGAAGGCCGATGCTGAGTTCTAAAGGCTTTTGGAGGTTGTCAGAGGATTTTCCTTAGTATCAAGCTGGCTATGCTCTAGAGAGTAACACAACACTTAGTGAAAATTTGTAAAATTTTAATGTTTTACACTGGTTAAGTTGGCTATACTAGGGAACATAGTAGGGACACTTAGCCAAAATTTGACAAAATATTTAGTCTTCCTTCATGGTACATTGGCTATGCTTTAGGGTGTAGTAGGAGAGGCAGCCTCAGAAGTTAGGAAATGTGCCAAATATGTCTTCCATGTCAAGCAAACTTGACATATTCTTGTTCAACACTTACGAAAAACTAGGCATTGGAACCTATGCTATGCTTGCTACATTGGGGAGCGTAATAGAGTGTAACAACCCAAGAGATAGAAAATTTGTCAAACTGTTTTTGCCATCTCGAGAAATTCTAATAACATCTAGCCTAGTACTTGGATAATTTTGCCACTGGAACATGTGTCATGTTGGCCATGCTATGGAGTGTAGCAAGCATGACAACCTAGGAGATAGAAAATTTTTCAAACTATTTCATCCATCCCAAATAACCCTTGACTACTTTTGTCATGATACCTGGGCAAACTAGCCATGGAAATGTATGCTACACTAGGGAGTGTAGTAGTCAGATTAAGAGCATAGCAAGACACTTAGAAATATTTTCATGCAAGGGCTACTAACACTTAGAAAAATTTTGCGAAAATAAGCCTTACTATGCTATGCTAGCTATGTTGGAGATCATAACACCAACAGTTAGAAAAAATTTGCCAAGTTTTAACACTTAGACAAATTTTCCATTAAAGATGTAGAAGCATGAAATTGGTGGTGTTTCATGCATGAATTGATGAATTCTAGATTTTTTTGCTTCCATGGTGGGGGATGTAATTTTCCATGCTAGGGGTGAAGACTTAATGGGGGGAACTTCCACATTGAGAGGGGAAGGTTTCTAGGTTGTGCATGTAGTCTCCATGTTGAAGAAGAAAAGTTTCCAAAATCCCCATCTTTCCATGCTAGGGGTACTTGAGAGATCTACCCCCATACATGTGTTTCCAGTATAGAAAAATATATACCTCCCATAAAACCCATCATATTATCTTTTTTTGGCATTCCAAAAGGCATTTTTACCTCACAATTCTAATTGGGAAGACAATGAATAATTGTTAAGGCAAACTTCACTTCCTAGAAAACTAGTGTAATGGAAGACATAGAGTTCATAGAATTCAACTGGATCATGCATGAACTCTTTGTGATTCATATGATTAAGCATAAGTGTACATAACTGCTCATCATTGGCACCATTCTCATGGACTCTTTTTGTTTGAAACATGTGTTATCAAGGTTTAGTGAACATCATTAACATCATTGGATGAACCCTAAGGTCAAAATCATTCTCACAAATAATATACTCACAAAAGCACACTAATATTCTATTTTTATTGGAAAAACATATTCTTCTTATAGGTGTGATGATACTAAATTTCCAGTCCCTCAAGAATGGCAGGTGGTATATACTCATGTAGATGAGTATGTGTCTGAGTTCACCTTCATCCTCCATTAGGATGAACAACTATGATGGTGTGATATGAAAGGTAACATTGTAATGCCTCCTAATAGATCTATGCCTGGGATGCTAGTTCAAAATCCTAGAAGGTTGAACATCTAAGATCTTCAAGAGTAGTACAATGTGCATGATTATGACTATCGGGACTACCATCCCACTGAAACATAATGTAGGAGATACTAACACCAAGAGAAGCATCATGATTTTATGAAGGAGAAGTGGTTCACCAATCCCTTGTTCCTACTAAACCAAAATGACAATGAGGATCCTCCATCTAGAGGTTCTCAATATGAAGATTCTCCACCCCTTGTTATTAGTGATGGGGGTTCAGCCTTGAATCTATAGTGCACTAGCAACAATCCAAGTTCAAGTAAAAATGGAAGTCAAGGCAAGGGCTCAAAGAAGCATCCAGAGGATAGGAAAACTAATGAATGTGGTCATGCCAACTGAAGAGGAGTTGGAAGATAGCATGATGGTGATAGTCCTCCTTCCTATTAGCCCTCTTCATCTACATCTTTTTCTTCTTGGTCTTCTAGTTTTAACAAATGTTATAAAAAGAACAATCGTTATGAAGGCTAATAGCAAGACAATGATAATGATCACTAGGTCCATCATGAATGAAGGGGTAGTAGATGACATCATTGATGTCAATGAAATAATAATGATGATGAGCCTTTGCTAATAACTTGAAGCATGCTAAATATTGTAGAGGCCATAAAAATTCCAACTAGGCATGTGAAAGATAATAAAATTAGATGACTTGATATGAATAATACTCCTAGATTTGAGGAGGGATACAACTCTAATCCACAAACACATTTTCAACATTTTCATGATGCATGTGCCTTACAAAATATCATAAATTATTAGTAGAAATTAAAGCTATTTCCAAAGACACTCGTCATGGAAGTAAAGAGTTGGTACTGATTCTTAGAGTTGGAATCCATCCATAGGTGGAGTACAATGCTAGAGTTATTCAATTATAAATATCAAACATGCTCTAGAGTGTGTATTCTAAGAAGGCAAATCCAAGGATGAAACTAAGAAACACATGAACCCTTGAACACTACCATGGATAGATATTGTTCTCTCATACATTAATGCCTTGGCCATGGTTATTCTTAGTGGGAACAACTTCACCATATTATAGATGGACTTAGATTAGAAATAAGGAGAACTCTTGGGGTCTATGCCTAAGGGAGACTATTAGAACTCAAAGCCCATTAGACTAAAGTTTAATTAAGTAGGTAGCAAAAGTAGGAGTATTGAGGAAAGATGAAAGTGTAAAGGAATACAAGAAGGATCCTTTTGTTAAAAAAAAAAGGTCCAATTTTGTGATAATGAGAAGGAATCATCACTTGATGACGTGGTAAATAGAAAGACCTTGTTAATCCAAAAATCTATGTTTGAAATTTTAGCCAAGGCGGATAAAATGTGGGATTCATTAGATGAAAAATTACAAATTATTTTGAAAATCACCAAAGAATCAAGAGACTAGAGTAGTGATTTTAACCACAAGATGTTAAAGAAGCTAAATGTGGCTACCAAAGGGGTAAGGGAAAGATTTTTGTAGTAGATGAAGTTGTGGAAATTAAATTAGATGATGATGGTGAGTGTGAAATTTGCCAATTAAAACATCCTAATGGCTATTGCACCATCATGTCACATTCACAAGAGTCTGGTATGTATGCTTAGAATCCACAATTAGCAAAAAGGTAGATACCCAAAAGATTGTCTTATCCTCAAGAAAATCCCAGGTAGTACCATCAGCAACAATAATATTATCCAAGTAGAACTCCACTACAACTGTATGAGAAATATCAATAGTGGCATCAACCATAGTCATTGGGGATGCCATCACCAAGGCAACAGTATCCTTACAGGAAGCCAAATCCATATGGATATTATGTTTAGCAACCCTTGTCTCCATGTGACTCTTCCAGTCATGTTTCTCCTTTTCAACATCACTACTACCCTCCAAAATACTACAGAGCTCATTCTCCACATTCCAGGAGGGATGCCACATTTTATCTTTATCCTCATCTTGTTTCTACACTTGTTCCTCCACCCTTAATGCAACTACCACCTGCTCCATCTATGTAGGGTGAACTTCTAGCTTATCCATAGCAACATAATGCTACTAAAGGTTAGTAATTTATCAATTGAGGGGTTCAAAACCTTGTGCTCATAGAAGACCCTTCTTACAACCTAGAAACCCTAATAAACCCTCACAAACTTAGGTGGTTGATCACCCTACTCTTACTTCATCCTCTGCAAATCATTACATCATGTTCCCTTCAAACCAAATGCCATCCAAAATCCATACTATGAATTTGATTTCTCATGAGATTTATACCACCTAGAACTTGTTGCCTCTCAAGAAGAGTAATATAAGATTGGAATTCACAAACTAGTCCATTGCTATTCCATTAGGACTAGTTTAAGACATTGTGACCATTGTCTATGGGTGGTCTTATCCTATTGATTTACTACTAATCAAGGTTGAAAACTGAAAGGGGGCTATCCAATCATTATGGGAAGGACATGGCTAAGCACAATTGATGTAAGAATGGACATTAGAGATATTTTTCTAGAGATATCTAAAGAAAATACATTTGGAAAGATTAAGAAGAGATAAGTTCCATGCATCAGGTATAGTGATACAAAGTGTAATTACATGAAGAAAATCTAGTTCAAGAAACAAGCATCTATTTTTTCATGTAGATAGTGTGCAAAAGAGGTAGATATTCAAAGGTACCTATATGCAATAGCCACAAAACAACAAGATCTAGTGGCTAACCACTAATTCTGACAATAGCACAATGTGCATGGAACCTACTAAGTGCCTAACATGTGCTTATGTCATAGGCATGGATGAATTAGAGCAAGTTTATCACCAACTCTTTAATGATAAAAATACTTATACCAATTAGGAAGAGTTGGAGATCATTAAGAATTTTAAACAAGAGCCTCTAGAGTTGAAAACTCTACTTGTTGGCATAGAATATGCATTCTTAAAAAATGGCAAGTTGGACATACTTAATGCTAAACTTTCTCCTAAGAAAAAAGAAAAAGTATTGAAAGTGGTCAACAAATGACCAATAGCTTTTACTTGATCATATCATAAAATCACTATAATTGATCCATGAATATGCCAATATCACATTTACACTAGTCCATCCATGAAGCTAAGGAGGCAACCACAATGACAATTGAATCAAAAATTGAAGAATATAGTCAAGGAGGTGATTGAGAAACTCCTTAAGGCAAGGTTTATCTACTCCATTGTGGATAGCAAGTGGGTTAGCCCACTTGTGATAGTGCCAGAGAGAGGTGAAAAACGGTAGGTTTGTATTGACTTTAAGCTATTAAGCATGGCAACATTCAAAGATTATTTTCCATTGTCATTCATTGATTAGGTGTTGGACATCATATTTGGGCATTGCTATTACAGTTTTTTGGATGGTTATAGTGGCTATAACCAAATCCAAATTGCACTAGAAGATTAGGCCAAAATAACATTCACAAATCCCTATGGGACCTTTGCATATTGTTAGTACTAAGCCACTCCTAATGCTATTGAACCTTTTTCTACTACTACAACCTTAGATCTACCAATTGGGTCTCTATAGGGGATGAGAAAAGTGAAAAATTTGGATGTCAAATTCCTCCATGTTGGGGTTTGGGAATCCCAGAAGTGTGGTGTTAATATCCAAAATGCACAAATATCAAGGCTACAGTGCTTCCATGCTAGGGTTCAAGAGAATGCAAGTATAGGAACTTGCAAGAGCTCCTAAGTGCCTAAGAATGTCCAAAGTGTGGAATTATGAACAATTTTATGTGTATGCCAAGAATTTCTCGATAATCGTGAACTTGCTCTAAATTTTGGAACTTATAAATGGGGTTTGAGGTTGGAATTTATAGGACCATTGGGCCATGAATGGGGCTACAAATTGGCTATGAAATTGCTACAAATTTGGCTATAAATTGGCTGCCAAATTCAGGTGATATGGATACCCAAGTTTGGAGGGTTACCATACATAGTAAGTGCTTCCCCACATAGCCATTCTATTTACTATAAATACTAACTAAGGCACATCTTCCATGTTGGAGATGAATCTTCTATGTTGAGCTCTCCACTATGCTTGCTAAAGTGGCTGGTCAATGTTGAAGTGCATGGAATGAGGAATTTTGGCTTTTTTGGCTTTCACACTAGGGATGAAGACTCCATGCTGGGGGGAGGGGGAAAATTCCATGTTGAGGGGGGAAGGTTTCTAGGCTATGCATGTAGTATCCACATTGAAGGAGGAAAGTTTCGAAAACCCTCATCCTTCCATGCTGGGTTAGGTGACATCTACCCACCTACATGTGTTTCTAGCTTAGAAAAATTCATACCCCTATAAAACCCATTAAACTACATTTTTTTTACATTCCAAAAGGCTTTTTTAATACCCCCAAGCCTAAATATAGAAACTAGGTAACTTATTTCACTTGGCGTATGAAGGTTTGACCACTTATGAGGCATTTTTCAGCCTCAAAAGTATAAAGTATGTGAAATTTCCCACTATGGGTTATAATTTTCTCATTAACAATGAAGTTTTGCCTTGGGTTTCATGGGGTGAAAGCTACATGATGAAGATTTGCTATAACATACAAATTTTTGTGGTGTTTCAATGGTCCTTCTTTGTTGATGCATGGAGGATTGACTCAAGAGGCATTAACAAAGAATACAAAACACCACTACATATCATAACACTATAATGCATACTAGTCATATGAGAATCAGGCTATCCAAGCCTGTAAGGTTGCTAGTTCAAGGCTGTGGTGAGCCATGGTACCAGTTTAAGGCCTTGGTAGGCCATGTCGCTAGTTTAACAAAGCATTTGAAAGTAGGATCACTTGTCCATCATCTGTTGACTACATGTAGTATGGCTTTACATTGGAATGATTAACCAGATTGGCTAGCTCATTCCCATCCATGTCAGCTATTCTAAATGCTCTATTCCTATAGGCTCTAGTAAGAAGGAATGATCCTTCCCAATTATTTGAAAATTTATTCAAATGCTCATAGATAGCCTTGAGGACTAGGTCCCCCTGCTTAATCTTGTGCATGGTTAAGTCATGATGATGTTGTTGCTTCTACCTCTCTTGATAGTGCTCAATGTGAGTAAGTGCTTGCATACACTACTCCTCCACTGAATCTAGGGCTACCATGCACAACTCCTTATTCTACTTGTCATTGATGAGGCTGGTCAAGGCTACTCGGAGTAATGGCACTTGTAATTTAAGAGGTAAAATAGCTTCAGAAACATAAACAAGGCTATAATGGGTTATGTTGATTGTTGTGTGATAGGTTGTTGTATATGCCCACAATGCATGAATAATTTGCTCATGCCACTTTCACTTGTTATTGTTGAGCATCTTCTTGAGTAAGTCGATGATGGCCTTGTTGCTTGCTTTCACTTGTCCATTGGCTTAAGGGTAGTAAGGTAACAAGAAAGAATGCTTAATGCCTATGTTGGGATAGAAATCCTTGGTTTCTTGGCTATTAAATTGAGGTTAATTATCTATAATTATGATCATGGGTATGCCAAAATAAGCTACAATGTTATCTAGGATAAATTTGCAAACTTGTGTAGATGTGATCTTCCTTAGGGAAATAGCCTCAACTCACATGATAAAGTATTTAGTTGCAAATATGATGAAGCTATGTTTTGCAGAAGACTTAGGTGTTATAGGTCTAATAATATCCAACCCCCATCATTAAAACAATCATGTTATCTAGGTTGTATGCAACTTAGTTGGTGATACATGTATCAAGTTGCTATATCATTGGCATGTGTCACATCACTTAACATTTTGCAAGTAGTCATTTTTCATATGGGACCAATAGTTGCCTAATCATCTAATCTTAGTAGCATATGACATCCTTCTGAGTAGTAGTCAAGCCTTGTGAGGATTCACCATGCATAAGGTAAAATTTGATATTGTCATACCACTCTTTGGGAGGAGCAATATGAACAATGGCCACAAAGGTATCCTTAGTGTTCTGTGTGATGGAAGTAGCATAGTCCACAGTGAAGGTGGACAACTTGCTAAACACATCTACCATCACACTAAGGGCTAATTTTGAAATTGCATTAGCTAAGGTGTTTTCATTTCTAGGTATGTGTTGGACATCAACATCTATGAATTGTTGCAATAATTGATTTTCTAGTTCAAAGTAAGATTGTAGTGCTTAGCTTTGCATCCATAGACTTTGATTACTTAGTTAACCATGAGTTGTGAATCACCTTTAATTCCTAGGTGTCTAATTCCTAGGCCATGATCTACCATTATCCCCCTAATCAAAACCTCATATTCTGCTATGTTATTGGTACATGACAACCAAAAATGATAGGTAAAGGATTAGATCTCACCATATGAGAATGTTACAATGGCAACAACACTAGCCCCATGGATGTTGAAGCTTCATTGAAAGCTCATGACTAACTCATAATCCTCAAGCACTTGGCTAACTATGTTAATGTGTTCAACAAGGAAATTAGGATCTATGGCTACTTGTTCATCAACAGGTAAAACTATAAGTTCTACAACTATAGCTTGACCTTTTGCTAAGGATTGAGAGACGTAATGGAGGTCAAACTCCATGGTTATGGCTTTCCATTAGGCTATATGGCTACTTTTGTAGATGTTGGTAATTATGGCTATAAGTATGTTGTCCTTGTAAATTACATTAACTTGGCTTCCAAAGAGATAGTGTCTCCATTTCTTCAAAGAAAAGACTAGTGTTAGACAATACTTCTTCACTTCACTGTAGTGGGTCTTATGGGAAACTAACGTGTAGCATTTCTGCTCCATCATCACATTTTTGATAAAGTATAGAGGCAATGGATATATCAGATATGGTGAGATAAATGTAAAATGGTTTACCCTCTTGTGAAGGATAGACTATTGGTATTTGTGTCAACTCTTTCTTAATATTTTCAAAGGCCTCTAGTCATTGAGCCATTCACTCATAGTGAACTCCTTTCTTAAGCAAGTGTTGCATGGGTTGTAACTTATATATAAGCCTAGTGATAAACCTATGAATAAATTGCAATCTACCTTGTAATCCCCAAAGCTCTTTAAGGGTGGTAGGTGTTGCTAATTTGGATATAGCCTTAACCTTATTAGGATCTACGTATATCCTTGCTTTAGAGACTACAAAGCCAAGCATCATATCAATCTTGACACTGAAGACACACTTCTTAGGATTGAGCCTAACCTTGTATTTGAGGCATTTTTTAAGAACAAGATCTATTTCATTAGCATGGATATTGACTATCTTAAACTTTACGAGTATGTAATCTACCTAATCATTAAGGAAACCTAACGTGTAATCATTGAAGATATAGCTCATGGCTCTGTGGTATGTCAGTCTGACATTCTTAAGGCCAAAGGAAATCATGGTATAACAAAAAGTACCCCATTGAGTCATAAATGTTGTGCTAAGTTGATGCTCTAGGTTAATCCTAATTTGGTTATATTTTAAGAATCCATTCATAAAGGACAAAAATGCATGTCCAACTGTAGTATCAATAAGTTGATCAATAATAGGTAAAGGAAAGTCATCCTTGATAGTTTCTTTATTTAGGTATCAAAAATCAAGTCAAATATGGATCTTTCATTTTTCGTAGGGACTACCACTATGTATGATACCAATTTTGCATAATTGACAGCCCTAATGAAACCTTCTTGGTAGAGCTTTGAGATTTCATTATGAACTACCAAGGCCAAATTAGGTCTAATATTGCATTCTTTTTATTTAACTGGTTTAATTCTAGGGTCCAATATGATGTTGTGCTAGACTATACATGGGTCTATGCTTGACATATCTTCATATGACCAGGAAAATGCCTTAATGTTTTTTTGTAAGATTTTGGTGATGTCTTGGCAACATTGAGGCTCTAGTGAGGATCTTAGTTTAAGGGTTATCTCCAAACCATTGTGTGTTGTGATAGGAACCTCAACTAGAGAGTCTTTGTTTATGTCTCCTACTTCTAAGTTAAGGGTTTTGACTAGGTTTTTAGGCCATTTTAGAGGTTTGTCTATTGAGGGTATGTGATATACAAGACTCTTAGGCTCAAGATCTACGTAATCAAGGTTGATACACCATTTAATATCACCATGAGATCCATGTAGACACAAAGGAAAACTTATTTACTCCCAGGTACTCATACTTTGATTTTACATGTCAACCAAAATCATATTAAGTAGCACCTAGGTAAAACTAAATAAATAATGTTAAAATGCCATAAAACACATATAAATCTAATGCAATCAAGGCCATCCAAGGTCATTAGTGAGATAAGGTCAATTTAAAAAAGTGCAATAGAGGCAAACAAAGATCACATAAAGCTCAAGAAAGGGAAAGTATAAGACTACAAATGGTCAATAAAGGCAAAAATGTTTCTAGTTTTAGGCCTTAGTGGGCCATGATGCTAGTTTATAGTATTGGTAGACTATGATGCCAATTTAAGGCCTTAGTGGGCCATGATGATATAGTGTGAAATGGTGGTTAGAAAAGGTTAAATTGCACTATTTGATATGATTTAAAGGCTAAACAAAGGTAAATAGACTTGTAATAACACAACCAACAAACATATAAGGCTGTATAAAGGCTATACAAGGTCAATAAGGTAACATGAGTCGAAAAATAAGCCAAAACATTATATATGATAAAATTTAGTTAATATAGGCCAAAAATGATAAGGTTTTCTCCTATTTTTAGGCCTTAGTAGGCCATGTTTTGAGGCTACAAGGCTATTAGATGAGTTTAGGCATTAATTAGGGCTATGTCTGGGCTATTTGGATCCAAAAATCAAGTGTTTTGAGGCTTCCACACTAGGCTCAGCATGAAAATAGGATCCTTAGTATGGAAACCAAGAAAAATAGGTTTTGGGATGCTCAAAGGTCCAAAATTTAGGTTCCAATACCTTCCTAATGTAGTGTAGGATCAAATCCATCAAAATTGAACACTTTGGAGGTTTATAAATGCCAAAAAATAGGTTCTAAAGCCTTCCCACCATGTTTCCACATTGGCTAGTGTGGAAAAGAGGGGGCTTAGCATGGCTAACCAAAATCAAAGTAAAAATAAGGTCAAACATGATCAAATAGGTAGCTGGAGTCTAGATCTGGAACTTGTGCATATCCCAGCTTCATTCTAAGGTAATTTGAGGTAATTTTGAGTGTTAAGATAAGTCAAAATGGCTTCCCCCCATTTTTCCACACTAAGCACAGTATCCTCAATGTGGAAATATAGGGGTACAACTATTTTATGAATTTAGAGTGATTTAGGGGCATTTTGACTTGGTTTCTAGGCCTCTAGGATTGTAGACTTCAATTCTGCAAGTTCCTGGCTAATTTCAGGCATGTTTGAAGGTTAGTTAAGGTTACTTAAGGTCTTCCCCCCTATTTCCACATTGGGGGAGTTACTCTAGTGTGGAATAATGTGAGAAATGGATTTTAGAGGTTGAAATGAGGTCAAAAAAGAGAATTCTTGAGTCTATGAGGTCTTGGGCCTCTAGTGTAGATCTTTAGCTTCTAGGAGTGCCATCTTACCTTCAAAAGTGGAAAAGTAGATTTTTCCCCTTGTTTCCATGTTGGGGAAGTTACTCTAGCATGGAAGAAGTAAGAACCCTAGATCTAGGCCAATTCAAATCAAAATCAACCACACATGTTACTTCCTAGAGTTTCCAAGATCAAAGGCTATGGATCCATGTCAAAATTTAGCCATTTTGAGCACCCCTAGTCTTTTTGCTTCCCCCTTTTCCTAATTTATAGATGAAGAGCTTAGTATTCAAAACTAGGAGGAACCACTTTTTGGCTATCTAGGATTAGTTTTATGAAGTTTAAGGGCTCCAATGATTGCTGTAAGGGTTCTAGAGTGCATGAAAGGCTATTTAATGTCATTCTGAGGTGTTTAGGAGCTCCAAACAAGTTTCCCCTTGCGTTTCCACATTGGTGATAATATACTTAGTGTGAAAAAATGGATCCCCAATGTGGAAAAATCATGCAACTCAAATATAAGTCAATTTTAACCTGAATCAATTGTTGATGTCAACCTCTAGGGCTACCAAGGTCGAGGACTAGGGGTTGGTGTCAATTTTTGGGCATTTTAGGTATTTCTAATAATTTTTAGGATTTCCCACTTTTTCAATTTTAGTAATAGGATGCTTGGTGTGGAAAACTAAGGGAAATTAATTTTTAACCTTCTGACATCAATTTTTTAAAGTTTCAAGGTTTTAAACGATGTTGACCGGGTCCTAAAGCATATGCAAGTCTAGTTAATGTTGTTTTGAGGTAGTTATGAAGCCAAAATGGGTCCTCCCCTTAATTTCCATGATACAAAGCATGGAGGATAAAATTCCTAGCATAGAGACACCATAAAACTTAGATCTAGCCTAGTTTTAACTTCAATTGAGCATGCATGTTAGCCTTCAAGGCTATCAAGGTTCAAGACTAGGGTTTAGAGTTAAAACTGGCCAATTTATAGGTTTGAAAAGTGGTTTTTGAGCTTCCACCTATTTTTTCACAATAGGGATAGTATTCTTAGCATGGAATATTGGGGTGAAATAGATTTTTATCCTTGTTTATCATTTTTGATCATGCATGTATGTCCTTGAGGTTGCTAGTAATGATGGTTAATGCATGGTGTCAAAATTTTGTTGTCTCAAAGGTTGAAGAGTTATTTTTGGGGTTCCCCAAATTTTTCCACATTGGGGCTTCCATGCTCAACATGAAAAATTAGGAGGAAAGCGTTTTGACCCTTTGTGATCATATTTGGTCATGTATGCATGATTCTAAGATTGCTGGCATTGATTGTTAATACTTGATGTAAAAATTTGATTTTTTAAAGGGTCATTAGGTAATTTTTTTCTTACCCACTTTTTCCATGTTGGGGCTTCCATGATCAATGTGGAAATTATGGGAAAGGGCTTTTTATCTTCTTATGTCATTCTAGCTATGCATGAGTGTCCACAGGGTTGTTGGCATTGGCCATTAGTGCCTAAGGTTAAGATTTGGTTATTTTGAAGGCCATGAGGTGGTTTTCAAGCTTTTCACCTTCTATCCACGTTGGGGATGGAAGGATTAGTATTGAAGAGGTCTCCCTTAATGAAGAATGTCATATCTAGTCCAAATCGATAGCTGATCGACCATGCATGTCAACCTTTGGGGTTGTTGATGTTGATGGTCAATGTTAGGTGCCAAGATTTAATAATTTGGGAGTTTCTAAGTGTCTCATGTAATATTTCCCTTTTCTTTCATGTTGGCATGATAGCCTTAGCATTAATGAAAGGATGATGGTAGTTTTGTACCATATTTAACCACTTTTGGAGCTTTCAGAAGCTCTAGAGGGTTTCAATATCATTTATGGATCACTAGGCATCAAGAAATGGTCATATGCAGTCAATTTAGGTTCTAGGTCAACATGGAAAAATCTTTCCCTAATGTGTAAAACACAAAATCCTAGATTTCAACTACTTTAAACCATTTTTGACAAGGTTTGATGGGGTTTAGAGGTTGCTGAAGATGCTTAAATGGGTTCTAGGTCATGTGGGGCTCATTTTTGGGTCAAACTTATGCTAGATGGATGTTGGGAGGTAAGAGTGAGTGTTATCCCCCTTCTTCTATGCTGGGCATTACTACCCTAGTGTGGAAATCCATCGTGTCCAACCTTGCTCATGTCTTACCCACTTTTGAAAACCTATGGTTGAAAAAGGTAGGTTTGGGTAACCAAAAATGGAAAAATATTTGTAGTTCTAATGAATTTGTAAAATAATAGACATGCTTCCATGCTAGGCATGGTATTCCCAACATGGATGCATGGGGTCAAAGTTTCCATAATGTTTTAGGTGTCAAATTTGATATAAATCTCAACATTGATTCAAGTTTTGGTCAAGTGAAGGTGCATGGTGGGGCCCACAATCCAAAAAATTTAAAATTTTGAAAAGCGAAGTTGTTTCTTATCAAAAATCAATATGAACTAGACTTTTCCCCCTTTCTACTTTAGTGCACTTGTAGTTATGGTCCACTGAATTGGTAGCTAGGTTTTAAAGTTGTGCATTTAGGTTTTCGATGTGATTTTATTGTGGAATCTCACAAGTTTTCATTATAATTTTTATTCTACATCAATAGTGCATTGGAAGAGAGCTCCAACAGAGGTTCTTGTGGTAGCAAAAACCAATTCTTAACATGGATACCTCCTATCTTCTACATAGCCAATGTTGATCTCTCATCCTTCTCAGTTTCTAGCCATTCCCAGTGTTAAGCCTACCATGCTGCCAAAGTGATGAGGGGGAAAGAGCTATAACCTAGTAATTTAGAAGGTGGATGAACATTCTTGGGAGCTAGAAGAGGTACCTAGGCCCATCTTTATCTAGGCTTCCTCTATCATTGCCCCAAGGTAGGCATTTCTACCTATTTTTGACTTTCCTTCTTATGGTTTTTCTAGTTTTTTGCTTCCTATGTGTTAAGGTAATTTTTTCAAATCTACTTAGGTGGAGGGATTAAAATGGAATTTTGATGAAATACCACCTCCCATTTTGGTTGCTTCCATGAATATCTATAGCTGTTTCATTGCTCTAGCTTTTGTAGATTTGATTTTGAAAATAGGGCTTTTTGTTTCATGCTTTTTTCCAAAACTTTGCAGTATAGCCATTTTTTTCAAATCTACACCTCAAGATTTGTTAAAATTAAATTTTAACAAAATCTTACCCCATTATTTTAGTGTGAATTTTAATGGGTTTCAACGGTTTTGGGTATTTCAACTATTTCCATGGCTATATGAAATTTAGGCCTTGAGGTTTTTTGAAGTTTTAGCATGAAAAAGCAATCGATGATGTGTATTTTTTCTTGGTAGAATAGCTAAGCATATGTACACGTAAAGGTTATGTATATATATCTCTTTTTTTTCTTTTCAATGGCTATTTTCTCATTTAATTTGACCTTGAAATGAAGAAGTTATGGCTATTTTCCTAACATTGGTAGTTACATTGTTTGTGTAGATTTTGTAATTTCATATAATTCTATGAATTTTTTCTAAGGAAACGGAAAATATTTTGGCTATTTTCTAGTCATGGATGCATAGGCATTGGCTTCAATTTTTCATTGGAGGTATTATTACTCTAACTGGACTTAAAACAAATTTTCTACAAACTTTGTTACAAAACATGTGTAATAAGGATGTTTCTGTCATTTTTGAATTAATGTCCAAATTAATGAATTTTTCCTACATAAACAGCAAAGGTTTTGAATTTTTTCTAAGCTCAATTTAAGTTTTCAAATGTTGTAGAATCACCTTATTTGAAGCTCAAATGAATTTTTGATGAACTTTTTAGCTATGGTTTTGTGAACAAGGCAAAATGATCGTTTTATTACATTATCCATTTGGAAATAAAAGTGGTTGATATGTGTAACTTATGTTTTTCTTTTGTGAACATGTAAAATTAATTCTTAATTTTACTTTTTAAAGAATATTAAAAGCTTTTTATATTTTAAATAAGCTTTATGGCTACATGGTGTTTTCTAAGTTTATTATGCTTTTTCTAAATTTATAAATAGCTTAGATGATTTTTCCAAATTCATGCATCCTTTGCATAATTTAGATGCTTTTTCCTAAGCTTTTTGCATAGTTTAGATGTTTTTTCTAAATTCATGCATGCTTTGCATAACTTAGATGTTTTTTCTAAACTTATTCTTGATTTTTCTAAATTTATGCATAATGTAGATGTTATTTTCTAAATTTATGCATTACTTGCATGTTTTTTTCCCAAAGTTATGCATAATTTAGACTAAGACATAGTTTTGGGATATGAAATTTTAGCTATAAAGGTTATAAAATATGGTAATAATGCTTTTATGAAATTTATTAAGATAATTTAGATAAACATATAAGAGCTTTTTACATAGGCTAATTTCACCTCTAACTTAGGAAGTTTTCCTAAATTTGTTAAGAAATTCCAATTGGTCATGATGCAAGGTTATGCAAGGTTGTAATAATGTTTTCTTGTGGAATTAGTTTGACTAATTTAGAAAAATACCTTAGAGAGCTTTTTATAGAAGCTAATTTCACCTTTGACTAGTGTTTTATCTAAGTTTGTTAAGTGATTTCAATTGACCATAATGTCTTTGCTTTGAAATGTTGTAATAATGTTTTTTCTATGCAATTTATGGAGCTAATTTAGATAAACACCATGGATTTTTTTTACAGAGGATAATTTCACCTTCAACTAGGATGTTTTTTAAAGGTTTGTTAAGAAATTTCAATTGGTCGTAATGTTTTTGTGCTTTGTTTCATGCAAGGTCTTTTTGAGACCTATCCTCATCATAGTGGAGCTAGTTGGTATCTTGTGCTACATTGGTCATCCTAAGATCAACACCCCACCATGTGAAATGCCTTTTGGTATGCTCTTTTTGTGGTTTTGGCTTGGGATAAGGGACTTTCTTGCCTATCTCCTTAGGAACTTCAATGTAATGTTGTGGTCACACTTGCCTATGGATGTAGCTAGGGTTGTTTGTTATGGAGAATGGCCATCCATATCTATCCTTGGAAGTCATTTAGCTAGAATCTCCATAGGTTAGATGTATTTTATGTTTTAGTTTTTTGTTTTAAGTCATAATTTATGGATTACTAACTGGCTATATGTTGTTGCATTCTAGGCCTCCGAAGACACTGGTGGCCCTAGTGGTGAGGGTGGAAATGACCTACCACTTTCTCCTTTGGATGCCACTTATTAGCCTTTCTAAGTTTAGCTTGTTGGCTATTTGTTTTGGTCTTTATGATAATGGCTAAGATTAGCGAAGGCTATTCTATAGATGGTTGTTATTCTTTGACATTTTAACCACATAGTCTGGCCATGGCTATGTATGTTATGGACATTTTAACATTAACTTTAAATTTTGGATTTATTTTTGGTTATATGCATCTATAGTAGTAGTGAATGTTGTAAAAGTTGTAAACATTAAAAATGGCTATGTTGATGTTTTTGGTTATAACATTTAATTGATGTGATAATAGGCTAAGAAAAGAGATATAATAATAAAAGGAACATTTGCTAGTTTTAGGCCATCACAGACATAGGTTATATAGTTTTTCCAGTTTAAAGCCATGGCAGGCCATATCACTAGTTTAGAGTCTTAGTAAACTATAATGCCAGTTTAATGTCTTAGCAGGCATAGTGCCAATTTAACATCATAGTGGATGTGATGTGAAAGATATGTATATTTATAAGGCTTTTCTTGATCATAAGAAAGGTTGTAGTAAATAGGAAAAAATGGAAACAAACTTAGGCTACATGCATAAAGAACAAATATATAATAAATTGCAAAATAAAAGTAAGGCTACTTGGCTATTGATACATTTAGTCATAGGGGCATGGAAATGTTAAGGTGAAATTTAATTGTACAAATTCTTCCTAATCTTTGAAAGATTAAGAAGTAAGTAAGGCCTACTCTACACAAGCTTGTATTCACTATCCCCTTAACTTACAATGTTAAAAAGGAGTTTATCCCATAATTTATCCCATTTCCTATCATTATCATCTTTGGATATCTTGCATTTTTTCTCTTCATGGCTAGACGCTTCTTCTTGAAGCTCCACTTTGGACCACTATTCTATGTTTACATTGTTGATAGCTAAGAAAAGCTTATTATCACCATGAATGGTGATTTCACCTCCCTTTTATAGAAGATGAATTTCTTGATTAATGGGTAAGGACACAGCTTGTAACTAAGCCAACCAAGGTCTTCCTAGGATTAGGTTAAATCCTACTGTCTCTTCCACCATCAATAAGTTGGCAATTGTAGGGAATTGTTCTCTAGCTACAAAATCCAAGGAGATAGACCCCTTGATGAGAAGTCTTAATCCATCAAAGGACTTAAGAGTTGTGGTGATTGCAAGTTGTACTTTCTCAATTAAGCCCAAGCATTCAATAATGGTGCAGGAAATGACATTGGTTGCAACTCCATCATCAACATACACCCGATGCATTTTAAATTTTCCTATGCATATGGTTATGAATAAAGGGGATGTAGTTACTTCACCATTCTAGGGAGTAACCTTAATTTTTCTATCACGAAATGTTAAGGGTGTTGACTTCTCCTCCCCTAGTGATTAAGGAATCATCACTACATATATGACTTTCTCGTTAGTAGGAATATCCTCACTAACAGGTATGGAGGTCAATACTTTAACTATCACCTCACAATGTGTGGTAGAAGTCATGATCAAGTCATAAAAGCTTAGGGTTCTATTTTTCTACTTGAGGAATTGCCTAAATTTTTCCATTTCATTGAGGAAGTTTTTGTCATTGGCCATGGGCTTGTCATCCTAGTTCTGCTTTACTTCCTCCATGGGTCCCAAAATGCAGACTTCAGCTTTAGGCTTTGGTTGTTGTGTCTCTTCCTTGTTATTTTGGTTGTGGGATTTAGTATCCTCCTATGGCTTGTTGGTTGAAGAGGTTTGGTAGAGGAGTTCATTGGTATAGTTGAAATGGAAGTGGGATTTAATGGATTCACTTCCTTTTGTGCCTCCGTATGCTTATTTCCCTTGCCATCAAGCTTTTGCTTATGCTTCTTCCTATGTTTTGTTGTAGTTCTTTTCTTGTTAGCCATTGGTTATAAGGAAGAGGAAGTAGCATTGGCCACCACAAGGGGTCATTGTTTGATTGTTTGGGCTATGACTATGTAGGTTGCATTAGGTTGGAAGACCTTGATGACAAAAGGTTTCCTTAGAGGTATTTGTGATGGTACTCTCACAATGAATTGGGATCTTAAGCTATGGGAAGCTAAGAAATCCCTTTCATTATAGAGGGATACTTGAATCATGGATGGCTCTCTTGCAAGTCACTAATTTTCATTAATGTTGAATGTTGAAGTAACATAGGGGCTATGATTAGTATTCAATGCATCTTTGTATACCTTCATCGACTACTTTTGTGGTTGAACTAGATTAGAAGCATCTAAGACTAGTTCCTCCCTATCTATCATCCTTTTCATGTCATCCTTTAGTGTAAGGCAGAAGTCTGTATCATGACCAAGTAGTTGATGATAATGGTATAAGTGGTCTAGCTTGAAGTATCTAGGCAACTGGGGCTAGATCTTTAGCTATTCTTCATAGTCACTTGTGTTTCTTTTGAGTAGCTTCAGTCATTTGTTTATGTTGCATGCATCCACATCTTAATAGTTGGTCTAACAATTTGGATGGTTTTAACGGCAATGTAGTATATTTAGACCTATCCTTCATTTCAAATTTAGGTCTATTTTTTGTCAATGTAGTAGTCTTAGAAGTTGATGTTTGGTTATGGCAATCATTGGTTGGGGCTTTAGGTAGATTGACCTTCAGCCCTTGGTTTGTGATCTTTGTTTCCTTTCTTACAATTGCTATGATAGTGTTGTCTTGTTTACTCTTTTCTTTTTCTCTTTGAGTGTATTGGTTTTTATATGCTATATAGGCTAGATCTGATTGGCCTCCATGGAATCCTTTATATTTTTGGTTTGCAAGAACAATTGGTTAAGAGACCGTGGTTCAAGGTAGTAGAGTTTGGACTTGATGAAGTCATTAACTTCTTCCTTAAATATGTACAATAAGTGGGCTTCGGCTATGGGCTCTAGTATTTCATTTAGAAGTCCATTCCACCTTTGAATGAATTTCTATATGGGTTCTAAGGTTTTTTGCTTGACCTTCATGAGTTGGTCAAGTGTTGTGTTAAGCTTCAATTTATACTTGAAGCAATTGACAAACTAGGCTGCTAAGTCCTCCAAAGAGGATATGGATCCTTTGGACAATGCACAATACTAATCAAGTGCTTTCCAAGTCAAAGACATAGGAAAAATCCTCATGATGGTATAAGGCCATGGCTATAAGAGTAAACATTTAGATTGAAAGGTAATAAGTTAAGCATTAGGGTCACCTTCTTCATTATATTTACTAAATTAGGGAATGGGAACACCAAGAGGAAGTATCAAGGATGGGATTACAAGACTTATGGGATCATCCTAGTAGAAGTTCATAATCTTAACAATTTGTGTGGTAGAGGCTTTAATCCTCTTCAACTTCTCCATTAGGTCTTGGATCATTTGGAAGGCTTCATCTAAGCCTTACATTGGCTCCATAGGCTGTGAGATTTGTACATAAGGTTGTGGAATTTTTCTGATTCTTGTGACCTTGTTATGGTTTTCATGATAGAAGGAAGAGGTTGCATTATGGTTGTGGCTTGTAGACCAAACAAAGAAAATGATGTTTGTGCCGATACTTGAGGTACAAATAGGAAAAATGGGGTATATGACCCTTGTGTTGCTTAGGGTCCCAAGGTAGACCTCATGTCAGTAGTTAATGGATTTGTGGTGGTAAAAACCATTGTTGATGGTCTTATGATTGGATATTTTTTTGTAAATGACATTGGTGTTCTATAGTCAGTTGTTTATGACATTAGTTGAGTATGATGTGTGGCTATAACTAGTGTAGGATCTGTCATCATAGGGTAGTAAGGAGTGGAAAATGGTGGCACCATACGCATAGAGAAAACAAAAGCATTAGAGGAAGGTTTTGTATCTTTGGGGGATGTTTATTAGAATAGTCCTCCTAGGATGTTTTCAAGTTTAGATTCTACCTAATTCACCCTCCTCTTTTTGTTGTTCCTTAAAGCTAGGCTTATTATCTTCCTCTTCCATGATAATCAACTAGGCTAGGATGCTAGAATAGATGTTGTTAATGGGAATTTGGTCATACGGGGAAGGGATGTATGCTTTCCTACCCTTGTGTATGAGCTTAAACTCCCTTTTGGCCTTGACTTTAATTCGTGGAATTAACATGCCTACCTATATTTTGAGGTAGATGAGCTAAGGGAGGTTGATGGGGAATTTATCACTTACAGTCATGCATACATGGGTAGAGAAGGATGTAATCTTGTAAGGCCTCATCATGGAATTTAGGTAATATGCCACTATTTTAAAGTATGCATGCTCTACCTTAGTTAATGGGCCATATTCCTTGTAGTCCACCTCATAGAAATGCTAGATCCATTCTTTCTTAGCTTTTGGATCCACCTATGTAGAGATCTTTACCAATGTTACCCCTGTATGGGGCAAGTCAAGCACCTTTGCAATGGCCTCAACCAAATAGAAAATGGTTATATCTTTAATATTAACCTTCATATCTCCCAATGAGTTGCTCCAAAATAGATATGTCTTTTCCATGTATCATTCTCCACTTGATAACAAAATGTGCCACATGGAAGACCCTTGTAATTGGGTGCAAACTTCCTTAGGTGTCATGTCCAAGATGTATTCAAAGTTAAGTTCTTGGAGAATTAAACTTTGAAGCTCCTTGGAAAAAATCTTCTCAATGTAAGCCTCTATGAATGCCACCTCTAGATTGGGTCTTGACCTTGGTACCTCATATTTTTTGGATTGGCTAGATTCTACCATGGAATCTAGTGGATAGATTTCACTTTAGGCTACTTTTAAAGAGGTTTCATTTCATGGATTTTGGCCTCCTATTCCTAGGGTTGTTATGGATACTATTGGCTCTTTCCTCCTTATGGTTGTTTTTCCCTTGGTTGTAATCGTCCTCTTGTTGGTGCTCCTATCTTTGTCATCTATGATCACAAACATAACTAAGGACTAGCAATTATTGTGTAACCCTTAGAGCTTCTGATACCTTTATCATTTGAATAAGTTACACTTGGGTTATTTTGTGATCATGGTAGGTTGATTATTTTATTCATTAGCCACCAAAGTTTGTTTATAAGATTTAGATTGGTGTAGATGGGAATTTTAATATTATTTTAATAGTTAAAACCTAGGAAGTTAGAAATATTTTCCATCATAAACCATACATTTGTGATTCCCATGATGTAAAGCTTATCTCCCATAGCTAGAGGATCAAAAAAATGAGGTCAATTAGATAAGTAGTTTGAAAGTTATGATACTTGAAAGGTTCTTTGGACTCTAAAGATTGCAAAAACCCCCTTTGTGTTAAGAAGAAAATGTGAAAAATTGACTAAGTGTAGACACATATTTATAGGTCCTTGTTGATGCATCAATGGGGATGCATCAAAACATCTGGGTGTGTTGATGGGGATGCATTGACGTAGCCATTTGAGACAATTTATACAATTGAAAAACCTAAGTATTGGAAAGAGTTTTAAGGTGAATTTGGATTTCAAAAGAAGCTAGAAAAGCCTAGAATGATGACAAATCATGGAAGAGGGCTTGAAATTAATTTTGGAAAGGATATTTGCAGAAAATTATATTGCCAAGGAGTGTAAAATTGGATGTTTCTTTTGAAAAATGATGAAATTGAATGCAAAATAACTAAGGAATAAGAAGTTTAATAAAACTAGACCAAGGAGCATAAAAGTGGGTCCTCCCCATAGTAGGCTCATGCTCTTAATTCCCATGCATGCCCTCATACCTAGCAATCTATAGACAAGGATGATTAATGATCATGAAGTGTTAAAAATCAAATCCACATAAGAGATCATCAAAGAATTTGGACATACCAAAATAGAAATATTGATTAACCATGATATGAGACAGTGAAGTGGAAGATGACAAGGGTTGATGTTAAAAGAGAGTATGTGGTAATGGAGTCTCACATCTTGGTCACATGTAGTCCTTTGTGGATGTGACCTGATAGTTTTCCATGCTTAGTCAAAACCAAGTCCATCCACATCTAGTGACTTCGCATTAAAACATTTAGATTGTTCAACCTCTAAAGATCATGAACACTCCCAAAGATCACCCATCATCCCAAATAGAGAAGAAAAGAAAAGTAGAAAGTTTAGAAGATCCTTAGTTAAAGAGGTGTCTTCAGGCATGGACAACATGTCTTTTCATCCTCATAACTAGTGCATGTAGTCCATTATTTTGTCTAAGGGATTTACTTTAAATTTTCATGTTTATTTTTCATGGAAAACACACCATACAAAGACATTCTTCTTGTTAATGGTTGATGTTTGGAATGGTGAGGAATCAATGAGAGAACTCATAAAACTCAAGAAGGTAGGTAGGTACAAAAGGTAACAAGTCCCTTTGAAGTCATACCCTTATCTATTCCATGTGACTTGTTCTAAGTTTGTTAAGTACCAAGGTTACAAATTTTTTGTAAGCTATTATTAAGAAAGGACCTCAAGCTTCCTAGATGAAAGAAGACCATGGAGTTGAGTGGAATGGATGAATGACATGAGATCATTCCATCATGTCATAAGAAAATTAAAGTCCAATTAATTGATGTCATAATTCAAAACTGAAATTTAGTCATTAAGCAATTAATTCAAGATATAGAGTTGAATTGAACTTCTAGAAATTGGTAGCTTTATTAAGCACCAAAGCCTTGATGGCAATAAAGAAGAAAATGCATGTAAGAAATTTCAAATAATAAAAAATCTATAAATGAAATTACAAAATATTTTAAGAGAATAGAAAACATATGAAGAATGGTATAAAATAAAAAAGTTAAAAAATTGAGGATCCATTACAAAATATTAGCATGGATGGCCATCTTCCCCATGCCTGAGTTGGAAGGAAGAGATTCAAAAAATTGACTGAGCTTGGTCATCAGTTGAGGTTTTTTTTCAATTGATTATTCTCATCTCTAGGAAAGGTTTTACTTCTTTCATGTTGACCAATAACTGTTTGGGTTGGTAGGATGAAAAATCATTATGGCCCCAAATGAAAAAATTTCATGGATAATATAAGAGTTCTTCCATAGAGTTTGGAATTTTGTACATTAAGGTATGTGCATGGGGTTCTAGTAGAATACCTTATCTCTCAATTGAAATTTAGCTTTCCTTATTTTTTGATCATGTCATTGCTTGTTATGTGCCTTAGGAATTTCATTCAAGGATAGGGCCACTAACTAGTTTACATCTAGCATGTTCAAGTTCATTAATCTTTCTCTTTGGGATAGACAGAAATCGAGGTCAAGGTCATAGGCTATTGAAAGTGTATGAAGCTTTGATTGGATAGGGAGAGTTAGAAGTTTCTCATACACTAACTCATAGGGAGAATAAATCATAAGAAGTTTCCACATTAAATAATAAGTTCAAAGAGCATGATTGAGTTTGGTAATCTAGTCTTTCCTATACATATTAACTATGCATGTTAGTATCTTTGTTGTTCCCCTATTAGTACCCTTTGCTTGACCATTGGCTTGGGGATGGTGTGGAGTTATGAGTTTATGTTCAACCCCTAAGCATTGCATAAGTTTCTAAAAAGTGGCACCTATAAAATGTGTTCCATTATTAAAAATTAGAACCCTTGGCACACCAAACCTATTTACAACATTTTGTTGTACAAACTGTACCACTATAGAGGATGATCAATTGGTGATGGTAGTGGCTTTAGCCCACTTGGTACAATATTCAATAGCCATGATGATATACACCTTTGCATTTGACATGGGATTGATGGGCCTCATGAAGTTGATGCCCCAAAGCTTGAAAGGCTCTAGTGGTTAAATCCACTATTAGGGTCCCTTCATTCTAGTAGTTATCCCTCCACCTCTTCGCACCTATCACATGAATAGAAAACGTTATGGACATCCTTGAAGATCATTGTCCAATAATACCCTATCATGAGGATTTTAATAACTATCCTTTTGCTAACATAGTGGCCCCCACAAGAGCCTTCATGAGTATCCTAGAGGACTCCATGTTGGTCCACATTGAGAACAAACCATTGTACTATACCATTAGCATAACTCTTGTATAGGTTGCACTTAATTTCAATATAATGATTTGCTTGATGAAGAAATTGTTGTTTCTTCCTAGCATGCTATTCATGTGGCATCTTCTAAGTAATCAGGTAGGAGAGGATGTGATCTTAATAGTTGGAATCTTTTGGATTTTCAATTTCAACAACATCAACAAAAAGGAGTTTTTCTAAGAATTTATTAGATAATGATCCTTCATCCTCTTTGATGTTCCATTTTAACTGAGACAAGTGGTCAGCAACCAAATTCTCAATTCTCCTTTTACCTATCATCATAAGATCAAACTCTTGAAGAATCACTAGCCATTGTATGACACTAGGACTCACTACTGATTTATTCATGAGGAATTGTATAGCATTATGGTTAGTGTACACAAAAACTTGGTATTTAAGAACATAGTTCATAAATCTCTCTAAGGATTACATGACTACCATGAATTCCTTTTCAGTGTTGGTGTAGCTTATTTGTGCACTCACAATGCTTCAACTTGCATAATGGATATAGTAAGGATAAATCTAATCATTCAATTGTTTAAAAATGACCTCCAAAGCATAATTGAATGCATTGATCATCACATGAAATGGCCTAAACTAGTCAGGTACTTGTAGGATTAGAGTTTCTATGATTTTCTATTTCAATTATTAGAATGCACTCTTGTATTCCCTAGTCTAGGTAAATGGTACATCCTTCTTTGTGAGTTCCATTGATGGTTTGGTGATCTTTTAAAAGTTTATGATGAAGCACTTATAATAACCTATGTGACTAAGGAATGACCTTATATCTTTCTAGTTACTTGGTTATTTCTTGAATAACTTGTACTTTCTTTGGGTCCACCTTGATCCCTTTACTTGAAATCCTATGCCTTAGGATAATGCCTTCTTGGATCATCAAATGGATCCTGTGCTATTTGAGCCTTAAATTAGTCTCAACACATCTTTGAAGTACTTGCTTAAGATAGTCCAATGCTTACTCAAATGTAGCCCCATAGGTAGAGAAGTTATATATGAATACTTCTACCTTGCTATCAATCTATTATTGAAAGATGCTGAGGATCAGCCATTGAAATGTGGTAGGAGCATTGCATAGGCCAAAGGGAATCTTTCTACATGCAAAAGTCTCCTAAGAACTTGTGAATGTAGTCTTTTCCTAGTTCTCTAGTGCTATTTGGATTTTTTTTACCCATTATAACCATCTATAAATCTTTAATAATAATTCCTTGCTATTGTGTTCAACACTTTGCCCACAAATGGTAGTGGAAAGTTATCCTTGAATGTCTTCATATTCAACAAACAAAAGTTAATGCAAACTCTCCATTTTCCTCCTTTCTTTGAAACAATAATAAGTGGGCTAACCCACTCATTATCCACAATTTGATATATTAACCTAGATTTGAGGAGTTGGTCAATCTCCTTCTTAATGATCTACTTTAGTTTCAGGTTTAATAATCATTGCACTTGCCTCTTTGGCTTGATGGAGTAGTCTATGTAGATACAATTCTAGCATATCCAAGGATCTCTTCTTGTTAGCTTATGATATAATCAAGCAAAGGCTATTGACCACTTTTTCATTACTTTCAACAATTTCCATTTTTATTTAGAGCAAGTTTAACATTAATGATCATCAACTTACCATTATTGAGAAAAGCATATTCCATGCCTATTAGTAGAGCCTTTTATTTAAGGAGCTCTTACTTGAAAGTATCAGGGATCTCCAACTCTCCCCAATATATTTTTCTTTACACATTAAATATTTGGTGATGAAGTTCCTTCATTTTGTCCATGATTTCCATGTAGGTACTAGGTAGGCTCTCAACTAGTTCTATGTGCATTGTTGATTCAGCTTCATTATCTATTATTAGCCACTAGTTATCTTCTTTTTTTGTAGCTAATGCATATAAGCACCTTTGAATCACTATTGTTTTAGCACACTAATTACATGCTTGAAGTGATGTTTCTTTGATGATCCATAGTTTCTACATGTAATGGCACCCTATGTCATTGTATTTAATGCATGGAAATTTTTTCTTCTTCACTTTCCAAATTCATTTTTCTTGGAAACCTCCAATGAAAGGTCTTGAATCTATATTCTTGCATCTATTATGCTCAACCATGACCTTCTCATAATGATAGGAAATTTTCCCTTGTAATTCTCCACATAGATCACCAAGAAATTAATAGGATAGGATCATCCACAAATGGTGGTTACAATGCTCTCCACTAATCCTAAAGGGATAGTGATGGATTAATCTACTAGCTCTAATTTGTTGTTTCTCTTTTTCATAGGAGGTAGCTTCTAGGACTTGTACATCTCTTGGGAGAATAAGTTGACTCCAAAATTTGAATCCAAAAGAGCCTTACATGGTTCATTTCGTATGATACACAAGTAGATGAGGGACCTCCTAGGATTAGATCTCTTTCTAGGAAGGTAGCCAATCTTAATCCAATCCATGATCCCATGGGTTAACATGATAGCATGTATTTAGGGAGATTTTTGATTTGATGGTAGCTCAATAGGAATTTTAGAGATCTAAGTAGCAGGGTTGGTAGCCAAAAGTGCTAGAGAGGGCTCCATGGGGCTATTGATTCTAAAAAATGGCCTCTTACAAGGCTTGAGTTTATGACCACTTGGCTAGATAGTGATCTATAGATTTACTACCCTCACAACATTTCTTTATTATGGCTACATAGGTATTTTACCCTGCATAGATGGAGCAAGTTTCAAAGGTATTGTCAATTATGGTGTAGGAGTGGATGAATTTTGAGGAGGATAAGAGGAAAAAGGTGACTCTCTATTAGAAAAGATGCTCTATAGTATTCCATAGGGTAGTAGTATTATGGGAAGGAAGTGTAACTAGAGGAGTTACATGGGGATACAAGCTATTAAACATAGTAGCCATAAGGATTTGGTTGCTAATAAGGATATTGTTGCCTTGGTAGTGGCATCCCCCATGACTATGAGTGCTACCACTACTGATATTGAGGTGGCACTCCACTTGGATAATATGCTTATTGCTAGAATTGCTGCCTATAGTTTCCTTGTGGATAAGGCATCTACTTGGGTGCTTGTTGTTTATTCAATCTAGGATTCAAAGTGTACACTCTAGATTCTTGTAGGTGTGACAAAACTAGACAATATCCCTTAGGATGTTTGTATTGGAAACTTCCATAATCATTATCATCTATTTTAGAATCTACAACCTTCTCTACTACTATATATTTACCCTTATTTTTGTGATATCCCTGTTTTGTATCCTTTTCTTCCTTCTTTTGTAATGACTAATTTCTTAGTCTCTTCATTTCTTTGCAATCTTTAAAGATATTTGAAATTTTTCATCCAAAGAGTTCCACATCTTGTCTACCTTAGCCAATATTTTAGTGATATATTTTTGGATCATCAAGATTTCTCTCTACACCACTTCATGAAGTAGCACCTCCTCCTCATTATCACAAAAACACATCTTTCTTTTGCAAATAAAGGGATCTATATTGTACTCTTCGGTACCTTTCCACTTCTTAAGTTTACCTTATTCTTTGGACACCTAATCAATTAGCCTTTGGATTTGATGGATTCTTATCTCAGAAAATATTCCTTGGGCATAGACCCAAAAAGTTCTTCTTTTTTTAGTCCTAAGCCTATCTATGATATGATGTAGTTGATCTCGTTGTAAGTATTTATGGTCTGGGCATTGGTATAAAAGAGAATAGTACCTACCTAAGGTCACATCCAAGGACTCATGGTTGCCTTGTTTTCATCCTTGGGACTTCCTCCATAAATTGGACACTTTGGAGTAAGTTTGATACTTGTTATTGAACAAATCCAACATTGTACTCCACTAGTAAATAGATTTTGGTTCTAAGGACTGATATTAGCTTTCAACTTTCTTAATGAGTGTTCTTGAAAATACTTTTAGCTTTTTCCATTCATTTTTGATATTTTATAATGCACATGCATCATGAAAGGCTTGTAGATGATTCTATGGATTTGAGTTATATTCCCCTTAAAATTTTAGGATATTGTTTATATATAGCTACTTGATTTGACTACCTTTCATGTGCCTAGTTGGTATTTTAACTACCTCTTAAATATTCAGCATATTTTTGATAGTAAGAAAGGTTCATCATAGTCATAAAAATCTTGATGGTCCCTAACATGGCCATGATATCTATGATGAGTTATGTTCTTCCCTCCTTCTCTATTATGATCCTTCACTTATTGCTATTCTTACCTCTATTCTCTACTATGCCAATGAAATATACGATCATTTTTTTTCATTCATCTTCATCCTAATCATGACTACTTTTGTTTTTGTTTCAACCTCTACTCCTCTTATTAGAGTTGGAGGAGAAAGATGATTAGGATAAGGAAGAAGGAGAATTAGTACTAGAATAATGTCTGCTAGATCCTTTTCTTCAATCCCTACCTCAATCATTATGTTTTTTTTCTTTATGATTGTCTTTATTCTTACTTTTGCATGAATTTCTATGAGTGTCATCTTTTGAGCTCTCTTAGTCTTGAGAACCATTCTTCCCATCACCCAGATTATCCATAGTCGATTATAACCTCTAGTTAAGGGTCTTCCCATCAAAGAAATGGGGAGAGTTAGTGTATTGAAACTGGCCAAAAATGAAGTCCTCACCTTCTTTGTGTTGTCACAAGAATAACTAGGTAGGGACCCTCTTGCCTTTAGAAGGCTCATATCATGCTTTCATTTGTCGATCCTTCCTTCATTGGGCATCGATGGGATGATAATCTTGATACATGTGGTCTTGCACCTCATATTTTGCATTAAGTCTAGTGATGTCCAATTTGATCAGATTTTTCATTAACACTATAGGAATAGGTTTATTAGGAGGTAACACAATTTTTCCTTCCATATCTCTCCATCATAACTACTCATCCTAATGTAAGATGAACATGAAATCTCAAGTATAAGGATTCAAATGGGGGTAAACAAAGTAGAGTTGTTGGGGCATTCTCTACATCTCCTATTTTTTATTGGTTCCACTTGTAAGTAATGGAGATTTATCCCTATGAGAAGAAGTCATGTTAGTTTTTTCTTAAAATAGTGTGCTTTTTCTCTTATGTCCTTAATGATTTTTCATTTAATGACCTTTACAACATCTTGTATGATATCACTATCTTTTCCTACTTTGTACTTAGCTAATTTAAGTTCCTAGCAATGATACCAATAATGATCAGCAAGTAGTCCCTATGTCCAACCATAAAAATCACAAATGTGCACTAGTGATCTAGTTGAATTCTATGGATTTAGCTCCTAATTGTTCCTATAAACAAAGAAGATGACTTGGGGAAATGTGATCATTGTCTTTTTAGCTCTCACTTATGTAGGCTCTTTTGTATGGTCAAGTATGAACTAGGGCATATGATATTTATATATATTTATGATTTTATATATTTTTATCCTAAGCGTTGAAGAAATATAAATGGTTGATAATTAACTAATCTAACTACCTAATGATTCTATGGCTAACTATCCTAACATAAGTATCTGGGTCCACTCACTATACATATCCTAAACTCATATCAACACTACTAGATTATCATGTGTCAATTATTGGACATAAGAAATTGCCACTGCTGGGATTGCTAAGCATTAAATAGTATGCTTGAAGTGTCTGTACTTATGTGTTAATTATTAGATGCAAAAATTAATCAAAACAAGAATATAAAGTGCATGTAAGAAATATTAATCTATTCCAAGTGTTGTGGACCTTTTGGTTCTGGTATGTCAAAATATTAAGAAAAATCAAAAGCAAATTTCTTTGTATGTGTGTGTATTTGTTGTTCTTGTAGAATAAGAACTTGGATTGAGTAAGGTTATGGATAAGGAAATAAGGATTATTCATGCAAAGGAAGATGAAGAAAGACATCTCTAGTAAGTAGAAGACATCTTGGTAGAATTAGAGTCAACTCAAATAAAGACATCCTTAGAAATAGCAAGATGTCTTTCTTAGACAAGGACATCTTTCATGAGGCAAAGATGTCTTTATAGAATGCAAACCAAGTTTAGAAAGACATCTTTCAAAAGACAAAGACATCTTCTAGGATGGAGACTTTAGAAAGATGTCTTTTAGGAAACAAAGATGTCTTCTCAATATTGAAGGTAAATTTGGAGAGACATCTTAGGCATGAGAAAGATGTCTCTTATGATCGTTATTGACTATTAGCTAACCATTGCATAACTTTCAAGATGGATTTAGAAACATGAAAACTGTAAGAAGATTTGATGTGCATTGGAAAATATGCAAGCCTTATTATCTTCATTGTACAATCATTTGTAATCATTGAATTATCTATTGCTCCTCATTATCTTATCATTTTGGCATTGTAAAGTGTGCTACACCTAACTATACAAGGATCAGCAAACTAAGTTACAATTCTCCCTTGTAACCCTTATTCTTCTTGTCCTGTGGGGTTGATGTGCTTGAGCTTGTTAGAATTCTATAGGATTGAGTTGTTGGTGTTGTGGTACAACACTCTGATGTGGAGATCAATATTACAAAGGTTGTGAAAGCCTTGAAACTAAATTTTCAAGCCTAATGGAACCTTGTGGGGTTGAGTGATTGGTACTGTAGTACAACACTCTAGTGTGGGGCTTGAAGGCTATACAAGATGTGGATCCTTCAACCACATTTTGAGAGTAACAAAGTCTAAAGGTGTGCTTGAGGTTTACCATCCAAGTGTGGAGTACCCAAGCTAGGAAACCATGTAAATTCATGTGTGTGCTTTTTTTCATAAAGGTTTTATTTGGGGAACTTATTAATTTCTACCCTGCTCCCCTTCCAAGTTCAATGAAGTGGTATTGAAGCTAGGTACTCTTCTTTGTCATCATCAACTTCAAGAGTGAATAGATGGAGGAGACATCTTACACAAAGCCACCCATGTTTGATGGATTTGACATTGCCTATTGGAAATCTAGAATGAAAAGGTTCTTCAATTCCATGGAGTTTGAAGTATGGGAGTCAATTCTGGAAGGCTACACTCTAGCCACCAATGGCACCACTAGCATAATCAAGCCTTGCTACAAATGGTCTTAAGAGGAATAGGATAAGTTCATGTTTGATTTAGAAGAAAAAAATTGTTTATTTTGTGCATTAAATAAATCTAAATTCAATAGGGTAGTAGGATGTAAAATGGCCAAAGAAATTTGGAAAACTTTAAAAGCCACTTATGAAGGAACCTCCATTGTTAAGGAATCAAAATTGTTAGTTTTACAAAGTAAATATGATAAACTCAAGATGAGAGAAGGTGAGAAAATTAAGGATTATTTTTCTAGAGGTAATGATCTTGTTGTAGCAATTAGAGGAACAAGAAAAAATATGCCTAAAAGTAATGTGATTATTAAAATGATCAAAACTCTTCAACATGATTCTAGACCCAAGATCATGACCATGGAAGAAATTTGAGACTTTTCAACTTTAAAATTTGAAGAGCTTCAAAGTGCTCTCACCTCTTATGAAATGAATCTCATAAGTGAAGGAGTTATTTAAGAAAATTTCATTGCCTTGAAGACTACTTTAAAAGAGAAGGAACTTAATGAGCATGATGAGGGTAGTGAAGAGGAGATTGCCTTTCTTACTAGGAAGCTACAATGTCTAATTATTAGGAAGAACAAAGGGGCATATCTACAATGATTCAACTAGCCTTAAAAAATGTAAGAAATTTGTAAACTCTAACTTGAATTTTTCTTCTATAGAATGTTGGATGTGTGGAGGTAAAGGCCATGTGGCCTCCAAATGTCCTAGTAGCTTTAGAATGTAATACAAGAACAAACTCCTTGAAGAAGAAAAGAAGAGAAACTTCTATAAAAATTGGGATGATGGGGAACAAAGTGAATAAGTGGAGGAAGATGCAAAAAATTCGCAACTCATCTACATGGCCCTCACTAATGGTGATTCATCAGATGATGAACTAAATGATGATGATAGGTTTGATTTATTGTGTAAAGAAATTTTGAAATTTTCAAAATCTTTATACTAGTTAAATAAACAAGTTAAGTCTAAAGAACATGAAATATCCTTATTCAATTTAACTATTTCCAATATTGATAAACAACTCTTAGACCTAAGGGCTAAGAATGAGAAGTTAGCCTTATCTTTAGAACAAGTCAAAGTGGAAGTTGTAGATGTTAAACTAATAAATGAAGGATTAATGAAGTGAAAGGAGTACCTTTGAATGGAACTAAGACAAGGAAGAAGTCCATAAGATAAAAGTGGACTTGTATGCTACCACCAAGAAGAGGAACTTGGACAACCTTCATCCCACCTAAAGGAACGTTTGAGAAATACAAACACTATATTAAGGGAAGCATCTATCCAACAAAAGAATCCTTAACTTTTTGGTTCTTCTAGTAATTTTTTAATAGGATAATTAGATGTTATTATTGCAATAATATTGGACATAAAAGAATGGAAGTGCAATCTAAAGCTTTATCACATGAGTACATGGGCATATAACAAGACTCCTTTTTTTTTGTCAAAGTGCACCAAGAAAGGGTTTTATGCAAGATCACAAAGAAAATTAAAAATCAACTCAAAGAACCAAGGTTATAAAAAAGGAGTGGAGAATTAAATGACAAGACCAAAAGCATAAAGACACTTTTACTAACAAATCTGTAAGAGGAAGTCATGCTTTAAACATTAAGGAAGCTCAACTTAAAGGAGATTCCTCAAAAGAGGAAATCGATTCACTAGCGCTTTAAACTCCATCACCTTCCAATACCATGACAAGTAGGTATAGGTAAGATTTTCTTAATATTTTCAATTTTTCTTATAGACTATAGACCAATGGCAACCTTTCAAAATCTCACCCTAAATTTTTACAAAAGATGTCTTTCAGAAGAGAAAGAAGTCTCTGCAAAGATGTCTTTAAAACAACAAAGACATCTCTCTAAGTTTTCTATCATCATGGGAAAGACATCTTCTATAAATGAAAGACATATAATATATTTTTAACATGCAAAAAAGATGTCTTTTCTTCAAAATAGATGTCTTGCTTTTCATTCAAAGCCCTTGTTTTCCCATAGCTATAATAGACAATACCTTCATTTTTATCGTATTCTTCAACATAGACCCCACAAAGATTACTAGGGCTTCACCATTCCCAGTGATTTTGGCAAAGATGACCCACAAGAAGGTTGGTACATCTAGAAATCCATCCAAGAAATGTGCAAAAGGAACTTCTAGTAGTCCACCACCCTCATACACACCCTAGTTTCATAGTGCACATGCTCAGCACAAGTTTGAATATGCAAGAACCACTACCATTGTTTCTAAGCATTATCTTAATTTTCCACTACATAGGCAACAAGCTATATTGAATTATTTCAAGCTTTTGAAGTGGAAATGTTTCATTTCTATAAATTTTATTGTCCTTGAAGTGTTAATTCATGAATTCTATTGTAATAGTGTCATTTTTATGCTATTTTTGGAGCATTCAGATCCAATGTTGGTGGAATTTTTGTTGAATTCTCTCCTTAAATTGTAAATGCACTTCTGGGTATTTCTAGTTTAGATGTCTTTAGGATTACCATAGAGTCTATGCATGGCATTTACACCAATGATATAATGCCCATAGCTCATGATGCATTTTGTGATGTTCTATTTGGGAGAGATATGACATTTGATAGGAATCATATTAAGTAGAGAAAGATGACTCTTGATGACTCTACCTTGTCACTTATTGTTCTATATAACATAATGATGAAGGAAGGTAGTTATAGTTATCTATTACCACCATAGGGTTTTGTATTGTATTGCTTACTTACAGGATTACCATAGGATCTAGGACACATACTTTGTTGAGCCATTTTGAGTCTCTATTCCAAGGATAGAATCCTTAAGCACCCCTACCTCATAAGCCTATTGATCTACCAAATGGATGTACCTATTCCAAAGTTGCCTTTACTTAAAGGCAAGAAAATTCATAGTGAGTACACTAAGAAGAGGAGTTCTTCTAATGCAGCAGAAGAAGGATCCAATACTAGACCTCCATAGTTAAGAAGATCAAAATCCTTTAGAGCTCAGATTAGTTCTTCTCCAAAGAAATTATTTCAGCCCCTTGCTTGAGCCATTGGAAAGCTTGGTTGAAACCTCTCTTACTTGCATAAGAGTTTGGTTGAAGTTGGGATTCCTCCTCCCTCTAATGGGTAGGTATTTGAGGAGGTTATCACTTCTATCTCTGACAACAAGGAGGGTGATCCTATTCCTCTATGTCATTCTTCAATAGTAGGCCCCTCATGCACTTATGACTTAGGTATGGAGTCAAATTCTGAGCTAGAGGTAGTCCCAACTAGTGTTCAAGGAGAGTACCATGCTTTCATGCAATAGCTAGAGCACCATGTTTCAGTCCCTCCTACTTTCACTACTCCATCTCATGTTGATGCTCCTAGCTCTTTTAAGTAATGAGCTATGGAAAGCATCTTTGGGACCATGTCCCAATGGGTTCTAGTTTAGCAATTGCCAACTCCATCAGTTCCATCACCTTTCTTTCTACTTTAAGTAAAGATTTGTCCTAGGTGGGCTCTAATGCTATAGGTTGAGTGCTCAAATGAAGATCCTCAAAACTCAAGCCATCCCAACACTAGCAGTGATGATGATGAAGAGGAGACTTATCATCCATCTTGAGTAGCAATGGATTCCTAGTCTAAGGATGCTATCAAGGTGAGTGATTGAGGCCTCAAAAGTTTGTTTGTTCTCTCCTTTTGGTGATAAAAAAGGATGAGATATTTTCTAACCTTCACATATGTAATTTTGGGACTTTACACATATGTGATTGATCTGTGGTTAGTTGTACTCCAAGATGCTTCTAAATAATTTGATGCAAAATAGATTTTGGATGGTTATGAATAGATGGTATGTTTTTCAATTATCTCTTTGTGTTCTATTGATTTTCCATATGCTTTTCACCTATCCTTCCATTCTTAACCTCAGCCTTGGTTACCATAGAAATATGTATGTCTTTATGATTTTCATATAATATCTTTGATGATGATTTATATATATATATCTACAAGTTTGATCTTTTTGGTTATGTTCAAAAAGGGGAAGAGGTATTGTGCATTATTATTGGAAAGTTATTGGGACAAGGGTAACCCATGTTCTTAAGTTTTGGACATTACCAAAAAGGGAGATATTTTGAACCTTTTGGTTTTGGTATGTCAAAACATTAAGAAAAATGGAAAACAAGATTTTTTGTATGTGTGTGTAGTTGTTATGCTTGAAAGACAAGAATTTGGATTAAGTAAGGTTATGGACAAGGAACAAAGGATTCATCATGTAAAGAAAGATGATGAAAGATGTCTCTTGAAAGCAAAAGATGTCTTGATAGAATTGGAGTAAACTTAGATAGAGACATATTTAGAAATAGCAAGACATCTTTCTCAGGCAAAGATGTCTTTACATAACATAGACCAAGCTTAGAAAGACATCTTTCAAAAGATAAAGAAATCTTCCATGATGGAGACTTGAAAAAGATGTCTTTCAAAAAACAAAGACATCTTCCTAGTATTGAAGAAAAATTTAGAGAGATGTCTCAAGCACAAGAAAGATGTCTCCCACGAATGTTATTGACCATTAGCTAGCTATTACATGAGTTCTGAGATGGATTTAAAAATGTGATAGCTATAAGAAGACTTGATGTGCATTGGAAAATTTGCAAGTCGTGTTGTATTCATTGTACATTCATTTGTAATTATTGAATTCTTTGTTACTCCTTACTATTTTATCATTTTAGCATTATAAAGTGTGTTATACCTGACTATACAAGGATCAAAAAACTAAGTTTCAATTCTCCCTTGTAATTCTTGTTCTTATTACCCTATGGGGTTGATGTGCTTGAGCTTGTCAGGATCCTATGGGATTGAGTTGTTGGTGCCACAATACAATACTATGGTGTGGAGCTCAAGATTGTAAAGGTCGTGGAAGCCTTAAAACCACATTTCCATGCCTAACAGTACCTTGCAAGGTTGAGTGATTAGTGTTGGGGTATAACACTCTAGAGTGGGGCTTGAAGACTGTACAGGGTGTGGATCCTTCAGCCACATTTTGAGAGCAACAAAGTTCAGAGGTGTTCTTGTGATCTACCCTTTAAGTGTGAAGAACCCAAGTTGGGGAACCACATATATTCATGTATGTGCTTTATTTTATAAACATTCAATTTGGAGAACTTATTCATCCATTCATGCCACCCCTCCCCCCGATCTCTAAGTTCAATGATTCACAAGTGCTTTAAGAAATGTCAAGAATATCATCTTTGTTTCCAGTCACATCAATGTGTTTAGGTAAAAATGCTCAAATAAAGATCCATACAAGTGCTCAAGTTGCTATTCAGGGCACTCAAAAAATATTCTAACTTTGGGGTGGAAAACTACAAGATTTTGACTACACTAATGACATAAAATGCTACAAATGTAGTATGTATACATATTTATATAGGCTTAACATGATATTTTGTTGATGCATCTACATCGATGCATCTTTTCATGCATTGATGGGGTTGTGTTGATGAGGTTACATTGATGAGGCTACATTGATGCAGCTAGTCAATGATTCATCAAAGAGGCTACATCAACTCATCCCATTGCATCAATAGGGATGCATCAACATAACTATTTATAGCTAGATTTTTCACTTGGAAAATTGTAGAATTTCAAGTTTAAGATCAAAAGAAGAGTCAAATGGAAGCCCAAATGATGTAAAATCATAGCAACAACATGAAAAATGGTATCTTTGAGAAAATAAAAGTAATTATAGCACATGAAATGAATTTTTTGAGCATATTATAAGGTCAAAAAATAAGGGAAAATAGAGAAAAACTAGGTTTTTTAAACCTATCAAGATAATTCAATGTACAATCAACCAATGGTTATGAAATTTAACTTAAGGTAAAGCAAAGGAGCACAAGTGGGTTATGAAATTTAACTTAAGATAAACCAACGGAGATGTAAGTGGATTTCTTCCAAAGTAGATTTATGCCTAATATAATCCTATATAGCCTCATCAATAGAAGTCCATAGGCACCAAGGATGATGTACGATTATTTTAAGCCAGATTTCTTATCTGTGTGAGAGATTGTCTAAGGATTATGTCTACTAGAAAAAAAACTCCAAATTTATCATGGCAAGAGATAGAGAGGTGATAAATGGTATACTAAGTAAATGGAAGATAAAGAATAAATGGATAGATTATTTGCATGTTGGTCACATAATATCCTTGGTAAATGATGAGTGGCGAGGTACCCCTACACTTAACCATACGAATACGAGCGTAGCATGCATGATCCGGTCGAAATCCGTAGACTAAGTTCCTACACGCCTCATGGAACACTTAGGGTTAATCATTCATTGTCTTCCCAGACTTACTTGTAGTTGTCATGGTGTATGGTTAAGTAAGTCTGGGGTATATGATTTTTGTGTCTTTTTATGTTTTATCTCCTATGCTATTGAGTTGAAGGGTGAAGAGAATAATTACTAACTCTAACTAATGAACTAAGTCTAAATTAACCTAGCATCAACATCCATTCCCACTTACTGTACACACCCTAAACCAATGCAACCTTGTCTACCAAATGCTAATCATTGCTGGGATCACCAAGCGTAACGCATGTGCTCGAAGTGGTCATACTGAGGCACTTAACTAGGAGAGAAGGGTTGAGAGAGAATTAATAACTAATAAAGAAATTAAATAATAGATAATAAATAATAGTAAATAAAATCCTAATTAGCCTATTCCATGCATTGTAAGGTTTATCCATGAAGCTTGTCTTTATTTTCATACACAAACTTGTGTTCAGGTACAATGTCTGCTTGAATAAAGATCTGCTCACTCTGGAGTTCCTACTATGAGCACATGGAAAATATTCTATCTCTAGAGTGATCAATCTGCAAGAGTTTCACTACTGTCTATTTCTAGAATGAGGAAATAAGGGAGAGCCACCTATTATTTATAGATATGATGGTGCACTGTGATATCACGTACGCGATATCGTGGCCCATGCGATATCGCGTCCCATCATACCCCCATGACTAAATGAAAACTCGTCCTTGAGTTCCTTACAATAATATCGGGAAGGTATGGGATTATTGACTCAAATGGAACTAATGGGATGACATGTGAACGGATCATCATTACAAGACACAACACAACTGGTGTTCATGACAACAAGGGTGAACACCTTATTACATTTACATTAGGCCTCATTTGGTAGCTGAGAAAGAGAGAGAGAGAAAGAAGTGTTGTTGCTGCCAACACCAAGATTGTGCCTTTCCTTGTCCATCCGTAAGTGCATCATTGATCTTATTCCTTGCAAATTTGCTTTAACACCTATCCATTCCAAGTGTTCCCTCCAGATCCAATCCATTGTTGCATGATTGCTATCTGCACAAACAACAGAGTCTTATATTAGCAAGGGTAGATGAATTATCATGTAATGGATACTGGCCTCAGTAAAAGTCCATTGGCTGAGTTGTGGTATGGCCGATATGGGTTTGGAGATATATAAATGATGACTACCAAAGGTGTAGGGGCTAGGAGAAAATCAAAAAATTTGGGCCCCGTACCCCCATGACTAATTGCAAACCCCAGGTAGCAAGAGAATGGAAAAGGAAAAGGAATAAGAAAGAGGGAGAAATAGAGACAACTAGGACATTGATGAAATGGATGTCAAGATGGAAATGAATAGAATAAAATGGAACATAAAGGTAAATTTTGGTATGTACTCATCAGGATGAGTATATACCACTTGGTATTGTTGAGGAATTGGCAGATTTGGTTATGTGTTTTTGACTACCGACTATTTCATGTATTATCCCTAGGTGGTGTATTGCTCTTGTGAGAAGAAGAAGAAGACATTGTGTCTTATCGGTGTGCTATTTAACCGTTATATAAATTTTTCGTTAATTAACCCTAAGGTTCGTTTAAGCTCCCAATGATGTGAGTAATGTCCTATGTTCTACTTAGCACACAAACACATAGTCCCTGGCAATGGCACCAATGATGAGTGGTGAGGTACCCCTACACTCAACCATACGAATACAAGCGTAGGACACATGATCCAGTTGAACTTCATAGACTAAGTGCCTACACGCCTCATGGAACACTTAGGGTTAATCATTTGTTCATCTTCCCAGACTTACTTGTAGTTGTCACGGTGTATGGTTAAGTAAGTCTGGGGTATATGATTTTTATGTCCTTTTATGTTTTATCTCCTATGCTATTGAGTTGAAGGGTGAAGAGACTAATTACTAACTTTACCTAATGAACTATGTCTAAATTAACCTAGTGTTAGCATCTGTTCCCACTTACCGTACATACCCTGAACTGATGCAACCTTGGCTACCAAATGCTAATCGTTGCTGGGATCACCAAGTGTAATGCATGTGCTCGAAGTGGTCGTACTAAGGCACTTAACTAGAAGAGAAGGGTTGAGAGAGAATTAATAAATAATAAAGAAATTAAATAATAGATAATAAATAATAGTAAATAAAATCCTAATTAGCCTATTCCATTCACTACAAGGTTTATCCAAGAAGCTCGTCTTTATTGCCGTACACAAACTTGTGTTCAGGTACAATGTCTGCTCGAATAAAGATCCGTTCACTCTCGAGTTCCTACTGCGAGCACATGGAAAATATTCTATCTTTGGAGTGATCAATATGCTAGATTTTTACTACTATCCAAGCCTAGGATGAGAAAACAAGGGAGAGCCACCTCTTATTTATAGATATGATGGCACACCGCGATATCGCATACACGATATTGCGAGAGATGCGATATCACGACCCATGCGATATCGTGTCCCATCAGTAAATTATATAATTAAGATGATCTATCAATGGTTCATTACAATTGTAGACCAAGTCCATTTCAATTACAATGATCCTACATTAACATGTTCTTTTTCTTCTATCATCAAGAATCTATGCGAATTAGAGAGAACAACAATTACTTCAACAAAATAAGAAAAGGGAAGAAGGAAGTAGGTAGGAACTTAGTTAGAGGAGTGTCTTTAGGCATGGATAACATATCTGTCTAGCCTCATAACTAGTTCTTGTAATCCATGAAATTTTCTAAGGGGTCTGCTTTGAATTCTTGTTATTGTTGGTTTGTTATATATATATATATATATAGATGAAAATCACCCCATGCAAAGACATGATTTCTTTTATGATTGATAATAGGAGTGATGGTATACCAATGAGAAATTATAGACTTAGGAATTTAGTTAAAATAAGAACTTATCAAATCCTCTTAATATCATATCCTTTTCCATTCCCACTTGGTTGTTTCCAATTCCTTGGGTAAGAAAGTCATATGAGATTCAACCACTAACCTCTTGTAATAAGGATTGTAGCAAAATTTAGATGAGGAGAGTCCAAAAAATCAAGCAAAGAATTTAGAGGATGCAACACATGAAAATGCAAGCTCAAGTCCAAGCATAGTAAGGTTTGATAATTATGATCTTAAGAATAATAATACTTTTATATGTAAAAATTATGATTTTATACAAACTCTTAACCATGATGATTAAAATAAGATTAATTCTTAGTCTTGTCAAAAGGGCTTTGGTAAGGAAATTATGTAGGTACTAATAAGTAAGGATGAGGAGGTACTTCATGATAGGGGACCTCATCTCAAACTCCATTAATCTTCTCAATTTATCAACAAGAAAGGTAAGTCAAGGTAAGTATTTATCTCTTTGCTTTCTAGTTAATAAGGATAGTATATGAGAAGTATTAAATTATCTATGTTCAGATCAAATATGCTGGAATAAGTGTCTAGAGCATTTCTTATATTAATTGGTTTTGTGAAGACTTACAAGAGCATTTGTAATGATTTCCCTTGGTCTAATTTCTTGTCTTACTCTAAAATTCTTGTGATTATTTTTTTTCTATGCTCATGGTCTTTGGAATGATTTTTTCCATTTATAAGATGAGATAAGTCTCTATTGCTAGTTGAAGATCTAGATCTTCACAAGTTAAACTTAATGTTGATCTATATTTATAGTGTGTCTATGATTTTTTCACATTGACCTTAAAAGCCCAACATAATTAGCACATATGTAAGGGGAGCCTACATCTCAATCATCTTGGGGGCCATCAATTTAGGGGGAGTCCATGGAAACTTTAGCCAAAATGCACAATGAGCAAGAAAAGAACTTCAAGAGCTATTTATTGGAATGGCAAAGTCTTGAATGATTAACTTTAAAAAGTACTTAATGATATATGAATACTTAGTTCCTTGTTAGCATCTATTGTTTGTAAATGATTTTGGTTGTTGTATTAACTTGTAAAAGATGCATGAATTTCATATTATTTTGATAATTTTTTTATTTGAATCTAGAATTACATGATGCTATCTATTAGATCAACTATCTTTAGCATCAATCTTTGTTGGTCCTCATGACAACCCACCTATCCAAGGTTCAATCGGAAGGTTAAGCATGAAGTATCTATTTCTATACAAGAAGTAGTTGATATTATGAGTAAGTCCATGATCATTTTTGGGTATATATGCTTTTGATTGAGTTATCCATTAAATAATTATCTTTGAGATGCAAATTTTGGGAATTTGGCATGGTTGGTTTCAAGTTGTAGATTGCTATATGCTCATTTACCAAGATGAAGATCCATACTAATTACCTATTTTAAAGATATATTACTTGCTCCTAAATTTTCATGCTTCACTTCAAGCTTAAATATTGGTTGAAAATCTTGTTTCAATTATTGATATATGTGTGGTAACATTGGTAATATTCTTGCTTTCTTATTTTTGATAATTGAAGAAACATCTATTTCTATATGCTCTATCTTTAGTGTTGATGAGTGGCGAGGTACCCCTACACTCAACCATACGAAATGAGCGTCGCACACATGATCCGGTCGAACTTCGTAGATGGACTAGTTGTGGCACCTAGATAGTTAGCCTTAGGTCGCAGTTCGCTGTCTTCCCATCTAGACTAGTTTTACATATGTCATGTATGGATTAGTCTAGATGGGGTGCATGATGTGTTCCTAATTCTATGCTACTCCTGAGGGCAGTGGAAAATAATATTAACTAATCTAAGCTACGAGGAAAAGGGTAAGAAAATCTAATCTAGCCTAAGTGCGACGAGCAACCGATTCCTTGATCAACCGTAGACATCTTGGACTTTGTGCACGACTACCACTAGGACTACCAAGCGTAGCTCCGAGGTACGCCACTGGGATTACCAATCGTAGATCCCAAATATGCCATTGGGTTACCAAGCATAGATCCTGGATATGCCACTGGGCTACCAAGCAGTCACACTTAAATGCTCGTAACCAAGTCGTACTCGTTCCGCTTCTAGGAGTTTAAGGGTGAGAGACTAATCGTGATGAGCAACCGATTNAAATACCAGAGCTTCGCTACTCTAAACTAGGATCCCGAACAAGGGAGAGCTATGTCTTATTTATAGATATGGTGGCAGACTGCGATATCACGTACGCGATATCGTAGGGAAGATGCGATATCGCGGTGGACGCGATATCGCATACGCAATATCGCAGCTTATGAAAATCGTGTCTCATCATACCCCCACGACTGAATAAAAACTCATCCTCGAGTTACAAGGAGAACAAGCTTCAGTGATTACATAGTGGATAGGTATGGGATTATTAACTGGAAAGAGAAATGAACTAATGCCGCAGTGTGGGAAGACACAACATAGAGAAAAAATACTACAACTACAAAAATGTGGAACTCATGTAGTTCCTCGTGGCGGTGGCTCCTCCATGGGTGCTTTCCCTTTGTCACGTGCTCCAAGCTTGGAAGGTTGACAACACTGAAGAAAGGCTTGGAGCTTCTCCTCTTCAGTCCGAGGATCCTGTGCCATCCATGCTGATGCTTTGATGTTTGATGGAGTCGGCACTTCCCACAGATAGGGTAGTTGTGAAAACATCTGATTAGCCTTGACATACCATGCTACGAACACTTGTTGTTCCTCTTTATAGGCTTTGACTTTGTCTTTGTATTCGTGAAGCTCTGTTAGCCATCGAGCCAAGTCGGTTGCCACATCTTTCTATCCTTGGTAGCTTTCTTTTACTACTGTAAGTTCAGAATTTGTGACATCTAGTTTTTCAGCCAACTTCTTTCACTCTACAAATTCTACTTCATATTTGATGTGGGTGGAAGCTACCTGCTGCTTGAGCTCTGACCTCGGGCACCCTACTATTAACATGGCCAGGTTGGCATATCGAAGGTTTGTCAACTCCATGTATTCAGTCAAGTCTTGGATCTGCAAGTACCGGTTCTTAATTTCCACTTCGTGGGTGAAAGCATAAGTGTCCAATATGGCCCCCCAATCAGTGTGCTGAGCACTGATGTTATTGATTTGAGCTTTGGCCATATGGATCTCCTTCTCCAGGATTTGTTTGTACATCCCCACCTGGTCACAGAAATGCTCCTTCAGCTTCTCATGTCATTTAGCCTCATTCTGCCACGCGCTAATCTCGATAGTTGATTTCTGTCGAATAGCGCGTACCTCCTCCATTGAGAGGGTTTGATTCTCTCTGGGTAAATAGCTTACATCCCGGTTGACCCAAATGAACTGTTCTCGCAATTGATGAAAGTGTTCATCGAGAACATTCTTTTGTTTCTCCACAGAAGTCAACCAAAGGTTATTTGCAACCAACTGCTTATTCTCTTCTTGTAAGGCCCTGAGTGCCTTAAGATGTGCATGAGTTTGCGCTTGAGCTATGGAGGCATCCCAAGTGGCTGTTTCCTTTTCTTCTACCACCTTTTCATTTTCTGCAATTAGTTTTGTTAGTTGCTCGGTTCTAAAATTGTCTAGTTGGTCTACGGGAACAAATTGCAAAGGACCCCGCTATGCTGCTTGTAAGGCTACAAGCTGCTCTTGTAGTTTCTGCACTTTAGCTTCAGCATGCTTTGCCCTTACTTCAGATATGACCAGCTTCCCCTTTGTGGAAATGAGGTCTAATTTTATTGCGGTTACATCCTGAGGGATGTCAAATAGAGATGTCAAAACTTGTCCTATTTGAAGCAATCTGTCTAATGCATCCTCATGTTCCACAGGAGTCATTGAGGTTTTGGCAATAGTTTGAGCATCCTGTGCTCCTGAAAGATCTGCTGGTGGTACAACAGGCATGTTAAAGAACTCTTTGATGTGGTCAGTGACCACTTCAGCAGCTCTTGCAGCATCCTGGTTTGCATGACCACCACCATGGCCCCTTCACCAGTCTCTAACTACACTTGAAAAGATTCTGCATGTCCAAAGATCTATTGTAACCATCTGCATTTCCCTCCTCCTGTTTGCACTGATAACTCACCCCGTGTGCAATCTACTGAAATAGTAGGTTGGTCGACATCATCGATAACATGGAAGAGTTTTGTTTCATCACGACTTCCCCAACTAACCATCTCGACGATGGCCCTAAGATGGCTCATTGATGGTCTATAGTCTTGCAGCAGCGGTTGATCCTAGCCTGTGTTGGGTCCTGCTTCTTGTTGTTGGCTAGGACCTATGGCTGGAGGTTGACTGGGTCATGCAAGTTGAGTCACAGGTGATCCAGTCATCTGTTCTTCTTCTTCATCAGGTCCCAGCTCTTCGCTAGTGCTCTTTCTTGGAGCTGGCATCTTTAATAATTCAGCATAAGAAGCATTTTGGGCTTTTCAGAGGACGTCATTTGTGTATCCCTGAATACCAGCTTGTTGGCACAGTTTTCTAATAAGGTGGGGAAAAGGGAGTGCCATCTTCCCTAACTTCCATTCTTTGAATCGCCTTAGGATCTCCGTCAAATATAGATGGGGAAGGTTAGCATTAACCTTTCCCATCAACACTGCACATCCTCTTACCGCATACGTTGATATTCTTTTCAAATCTTTAGTGGGAAAGAGGTGATAGGTTCCAATTTTAAAATAAACTCGCTCTTCTATCATCAGCTCACCAAAAGCTTTATCTCTATCGTAAGCCTTCTCTAACCAATCCTTTCGCACATCAGGGTCTGATCAGGTGGATAACCAAGCAACATGGGGGCCTGAATTCAGAAGGTTTAACATTTCCGAAATCTCCTGTGCAGAAAAATCTACTGTCACACCACTGATGTTAATTGTGGTGCCTTACTCCTTATTGTGCCAGAATAGGTACGTTTTGCGTAAGTACCAAGCACCTCTTTCAAAGAGGACAGGCCATAAGGGAGACCCCTTAAGGTGATCCCTAACAGCCTCAGGAGTGAACTCTACAAAAGATTTGAAGTTAAGTTTCACAATCACCGAAGCAATTGTGGACTTATGGATAGCCTGAACGCATTTCGGGGGCAATGTGAGTTGTTGTCCCAGTTCAGGTGTAGCAACAACTCCTCCTTCTACCTACCCATATCATCTGGTAGGAGGTTCTTCTTGATGGATACTAACTGAGTGCACCTCCTGTTTGGTATGTTGTCTGGTAGGACCTTGCCTTCTACCTCTCCTAGGTTGTTTCGCTCCACCTTGGACAGGACCCTCCTGCTGTGAACGTTTCGGGGCCATCTGCAATCACACGGGCCAAATGTTAGTAAGGTTGTTTTCAAATTCAAGTTATACCTTACTACATGCCTTTAATTGAAGATCTTATGTTAACGTGTGATCGTGCCCAAAAATTATAATAATGGGTCCTATGACTTAGGTGGGTTTCATTGTTAATCTCCCTCTGTACTTAAGGGTTATATAATGTTTGGCACAATTTTACTAAGTGTTAGTATTAATTACCCTAATTGATGTCCTTTGGGCAATGACAAATTTCAAAAAATTTAGGCACTTTTCGGCAAGTGTCTCTCCCCCACGACTAAACTAAACACTCCGGGTTCAAGCAGGTTTAAACAGAATTAAATTCGGAGTACCAACGCGCGAGATATAAGTGCAAAAGCAAGGGTCACGCAATCGCAAGTCACAGAGAAAAAATTCAAAAATCCCCCCCCCCCAGTAAATGGCGAAATGATGCTAAGTGTTGCGGCGGGGGTTCCTATTTATAGGTAAATAGGATGTGATATCGTGTACGGTACATCGCATACACGATATCACATGGGACGGGATATCGCGTACATGATATCTCGTCCCAACTAAGGTGACACATGAAAAAGACCAAATTTTTTATGATTTTCTTGAAATAAATGGTATAAAATGAGGACATTGTCAAGTATTAATATATTCCGGGTTAATTACATTGATTCGAGAGGCACTTTGAATGATAATGATGTGAATTTAGCAATTAAAAATTTGGCGGTTATGAAGAAAAGGGAATGAAATGGTACATTGGAACATTAAAATTTTGAGGGATAATAATAGGGAAAGAAAATTATGAAAACTAAGCTGAGGGTAAGAAATTGTGTGTTTTAGCTAGAAAATTAATGAAGATTACAACAAAATTACACAAGTGGGTCCTCCCCAAAGCAGGTTTCAACCTATTATGCCCTTGTGTAATAACACTTAAAGTGTTCGTGGGCACTAGAAGGGTTGGATGTAATCCGCACTAACTCCACAAAACACACGCATGTAAATATCACTGAAATGAGATGAAAATTCTATGTTACATGGGTCACGAACTATAATTACATGAATAGTGAGATGACATGAAGTATAGAAAGGGATCGTAGAGATTGGGACATGAGGTAACTGACCCAGGGAACAATGAATCCTGCATGTAAAGCATGATTAATATGTCATTAACCCATCATTCCATGGTCAGGACCAAGTCCATCCTTCTAATCAGTGACATCGCATTGCTTCATCCCATGGTGAACAACTATGAGAGTACCATGACAACAAGGCGTATGATCACTTGGCGTTTAGTACAAGGGAGGAGTGACTTTTTTTTTGTTTTATGGCACTTCTTTTTCTTTTCTTCTTCTCTTCTTTTTTTTTTCACTTTACTGAATCTAGAGAATCCATCAACCATTAGACATGGGTGCATGTCTTTCTAGTGGGACCCCCTAGAACAGTGTTTGATTTTCAAGTGCCCTTTTGATTACTCTTACTCCCATTTTTCATTAGATCTACAAGGATCTTAGTACAACCATATTGCATGATAACTCCCACAGATGTCACCAAAGAGAATCCGCAAGTCCCCTTGATGTCACACCCTAATCATTCCCTCTTGGTCCATCCTTCTTCATTCTAGGTACAATAACACAAAATTAATTTTAAGTTTTTAGAATTTTCAAGAATATCACTGTACCCTCGAACAAAACCTCTTTATTTATAGAGTGGATGAGTGGGTGTAATGGGCTCACTGTGTCAAATAATTAATCACTCATGACTTAATAACATAAAACACACCTCAACCAATGATCCACATGAGTGTTTTTTTCATAGATGAGATTACTTACACAACCATGAAATACAAACACACAAAAAGATAAAACAAAAAGTTGAAAAATGAAAAACTAAAAAACAAAAAGTTGTAAAATCAAAGAAAATGAAAAATATTTATTAATCCTACTTGTTATTGAAATGGGGGATATCCCCCATAACTAAACAGTTGAGTATGGCAAGGATTAATAAATGGAAAATGAGGATCCTTGCATATTGGAAATATTGAAGCAGGTCCATACTTATCACCTTGGATTTCACACACTTTATAATAAACACAGTGGGGCACTTCATATGATGTAGTTCCCAGATAACGATTTGATCCACTATGATGTTTAGGACCGTTAGATGGTATGCAAGGATTAGGATGATGCCTCCCATGGTTGTGTTCATTGGGTCATATGGTTGTTGGAGTGTAAGTTGGTGGCCCTGATGAAGTTACATGAGGCACTAGGTTGAAAGGTAAGGGTGCACCACAGTGTTGTACTTGTGCTAGGTTGGAAGATGCAGTGGCCTCTAAATTGTGTTGTCCCTTCCTACGGCTGTGTTTACAGAAAGGATGCCTTTGATGTTGAGGAGGCTCTTCATTGCTGTTAGTAGCAGCAGCACAAGTGTTGTTCATGGGTTGTGGTGGTACAAACACCTTAGGAACAGTTGGTGGCATTGTGGAAGGAGGGAAAGGATGAGAATGTTGAAAGTTATGAGGGATGTAAGGTGCACAAAGTGGTGGTTGTGTTGGAGGTATGGG
>MNCI01013080.1:6637-33472 GCA_015680685.1 Gnetum montanum
GCTAATCGTTACTGAGTTACCAAGAATTACACGCATGCTTGAAGTGGTCGTGCTTATGTAATTTAACAATTTTCTTAATTGATCAAAATGAATTGCTATGCTAATAACATAAATGTAAAGTGCATAAAATAAAATAAATGCATAAGAAAATAAATCTCAAGTGCTACAAGGATGAATCAAAGAGCTCGTCTTTATTGCCATACACAAGGTGTGCTCAGGTATACAATGCTCAAATAAAGATCCATCCATACTTAGACCTCCTACTGTAGGCACTTGGAAAATACTATAACTTTCAAAAAGACTACAAGAGTTTCGCTACTTAACTACTCAAAGACTTCTCCCCAATTGTGCGCCTAGGCATTGTATTTATAGGTTTGGGAGCAACTACTCTAATAATTAGAGTAACCACTCTAATAATTAGAATATATGCTAAAGTAACTGCTAGAGTAACCTCTCCAATAATTAGAATAACTACTAGAGTAACCACTCTAATAATTAGAATAACTACTAGAGTAACCACTCTAATAATTAGAGTAACTACTAGAGTAACAGAGTAACCACTCTAATAATTAGAGTAACTACTCTCATCAAACAGTTAGAATGATGTGATGGATTTTGGTAGGATAGAAATGAAGGGGTCTGGGGTTCAAACTTTACATTCCATTTTGTTCATGTATATTTTTTAGCATACATGATGAAATTCCATTGGGCCATGGCCATCGGTGGATGCAAATTTGCTATGGGCATGTATGACATGCCATACAATAATGTAGGTCATTCATGGCCTAATGGAAACAAAAATAACCTTTGTCATATCTCATCAATGCCTTTGTATTCAAGGCCATGTCTAATCATAAATAGTACCTAGGGAATGAAGGGGGACAAGGTTACCGTTGTTCTCATTAGGTAATTACAAAGCCTATGATGTGGTTAGTGAGGACATGGGTATGTATGTTGTGAATTTTTTATTGATGTATATGGATAATGTATCATCATGCTCACATATATGCTTCATGTTGACATGAATGCATACTTATGCTAACGATGAAGGACTACAACTCGCATATGCTCACATCTCCTAGTATGCATTGTAAATTACAAGGTAGTGCAACTAGCACCGTACAGTAGTCCTAACCAAAAGGCATGCAAGCCTTTCAAAAGGAAATAATTTCTTGAAGTTTGATGCTACAGGAAGGAAGAAGATCAATTGAAAGGCATCCAACCCTTCCGATAGTAAATAATTGCTTGGAGTTTGTGGCTTCCAAAAGCCATAGGATCATCTAGTAGCAATGTCTGGGTGAACTATGAGGTAGTGCGATTAGCATCATTTCATAGTCTCTAGCCAAAATGCATTAATACTTTTCTCAAGCAAATAATTGCCTATATTTTTAGGCAATCAACAAGAAAAGGATCATCTGGAAGACAAAAGATCATCTAGAGGCATTTTTAAAGGCTTCCAGAAGGTCTAGGTAAACTATAAGGCAATACTAGAAGCACCCTCTTGTAGTCCCTTCTAAAAGGCATTCAAACCTTCTAGTAGGAAATAATTACTTCAATTTTGTGACTTCTAGAAGACAAAGGGTCATCTGGTAGCAAGGTCTAGGTAAACTACAAGGCATTGCAACTAGCAGCCTACCATAGTCCTAATCGAAAGCCATTAAAACCTACCAGAAGGGAACAATTGCTTAGAGTTTTAAGATAGTGGAAGCTAGAGGATCATCTAAAAGACATTTAGACCTTCTGCTAGTGAATAATTTCTCTATGTCTATGACTTCTAGAACATAGACAATCATCCAGTATCAAGGTCTACGTAAACTACTACACCATGCGACTAGCACCCTCCTGTAGTCCCCACTAAAAGCCACTTAGACCTTTTGGAAGGGAGCAATTACTTGGAGTTTGAGGCTACTAGAAGGAAGAGGGTCATTTGAAAGGCATTTAGGTATCTTCAAGTAGTTAATAATTACTTGGAGTTTGTGGCTTTTGGAAGGTAGAGGATCATTCAGTAGCAAGGTCTAGGTAAACTGTGAGGAAGTGCAACTAGCACCCTTCCACAGTCCCTTCTAGAAGACATTAAAATCTTTTGGTAGGGAATAATTACTTCAAGTTTGTGGCTTTCAAAAAGTAGAGGATCATTTGATAGCAAGGTATAGGTAACTACGAAGCACTATGAATAGCATCCTCCTACAGTTCCAACCAAAAGGCATTAAAACCTATCGAAAGAGAACAATTGCTTGGAGTTTTAAGATACCAAAAGCCAGAGGATCATTAGAAATAAATTTAAATTTTCTAATAGGGAATAATTTCTCTGAGTTTATGGCTTTTGGAAGGTAGATAGTCATTTGGTAGAAATGTCTAGGTAAACTATGAGGCCATGCAACTAGCACTGTCTTACAATCCCTATTAGAAGGCACTTAAACCTTCTAGAAGGGAGAAATTGCTTGGAGTTTGAGGCTACTAGAAGGAAAATGGTCATTTGGAAAGATGAAGGTCATCTGAAATGCATTTAGACCTTCTGATAGTTAATAATTTCTTGGATTTTATGACTTTTAGAATGCAAAGGGTCATCTGACAACAAGGTCTAGGTAAACTACAAGGAACTATGACTAGCATCCTCCTGCAGTCCCTTCTAAAAGATATTTAGACCTTCAAGTAGGAAATAATTACTCTACATTTGTGGCCTTCAGAAGGTAGAAGGTCATCTGATAGCAAAGTCTTAGTAAACTGCATGGCATTATGACTAGCACCCTCTTGTAATTCTAATTGGAAGACATTCAAACCTTTCGAAAGGGAACAACTGCTTAAAGTTGGAGGCTATTGAAAGGTAGAGGATCATCTGGAAGGCAAAAGATCATCCAAAAGGCATTCAAACCTTTCACTAGGGAATAATTACTTGGACATGGTGGCTTCTCAAAGGTAGAGGATCATTCAATAGCAAGGTCTAGGTAAACTATGAGGAAGTACTACTAGCACCCTTTTGCAGTCCCTATCAAAGGGCACTTAAACTTTCTAGTAGTTAATAATTACTTAGATTTTGAAGCTTTTGGAATATAGAGGGTCATCCGGTTGTAAGGTCTAGGTGAACTATGAGGAAGTGTGACTAGCACCCTTCCGTAGTCCCTTCTAGAAGGCTTTTACACCTTCCAGTAGAGAATAATTGCTCCAAGTTTGTGGCTAGAAGGTAGAAGTTCATCCCATAGCAAGTACTACGTAAACTATGAGGCAATGTGACTAGCACCTACTGCTAGTCCCAACTAAAAGGCATTTCAAGCTTTTAGAAGGGAACAATTGCTTGGATTTTGAGGTCATCAAAAGTCTGAGGGTCATCTAGAAGGCTAAAGATCATTTGAAAGACATTTATACCTTCCAAAAGGAAATAATTGGTTGGAGTTTATTTCTTCTAGAAGATAGAAGATCATCTAGTAGCAAGTACTATGTAAACTACGAGGTAGTGTGACTAGCACCCTTCCATAGTCTCATTTGAAAGGCATTTAGACTTTTTAGAAGGGAAGAATTACTTAGAGATTAAGGAAAAAGATCAATTGAAAGACATCTAGGCCTTCTAGTGGAGAATAATTAGTTGGATTTTGTGGCTTTTTGAAGGGAGAGGGTCATTTGGTAGCAAGTACTATGTAAACTATGAGGTAGTGCAACTAGCACCATTCTGCAGTCCCAACTAGAAGGCATTCAGACCTATCCAAAGGAAATAATTACTTGGGTTTTAAGGTAACTAGTAGGCATAGGGTCATCCAGAAGGAAAAAGATTAATTGAAGGTATTTAAAGGCTTCCAAAAGGCAAGGATTATCTAATAATAAGGTCTAGGTAAACTAGGAGGCAGTGCAAGTAGTACTCTTTTGTAGTCCCTTCTAGAAGGCATTTAGACCTTTTAGTAGGAAAAAAATACTTTGATTTTGTGGCTTCCAGAAGGTAGAGGATCATCTAGTAGCAATGTCTAGGTAAACTATGAGGCATTGCAACTAACACCCTTTTATAGTCCTAATCAGAAGACATGAAAACCTGCAAGAAGAAAATAAATGCTTAGAGTTTTAAGATGCTGAAAGTCAAAGGGTCATCCAAAAGATATTTAGACCTTCTAGTAGCAAATAAGTGCTTTGATTTTGTGGCTTTTGAAAGGTAGATGATCATTTTGTAGCAAGGTCTAGGTAAACTATGAGGCCATGTGACTAGCACTCTCTCACAGTCTCTATTGGAAGGTCTATGTTTCATGCCTTTCAGTTGGCAAAAAATTCAAGCATGTTATGCCTACTAGAAGGTCTCCACATCTTCTAGTTTGGATTGTAGGTCAATGCTACTCATAGTCATTCATAGTTCCCATATGGTAGTCTCAAGAAGGTTTCATGCCTTCCAATTAATAAAAATTTCAACAATTTTTTGTCATCCATAAGGTCTCCATTTCGGTTTGGATTGTGGGACTATGCTACTCATAGTGGCATGTAATCCTTGTGTAGCAAGCTTCTTGAAGGTTTCATATCTTCTAATAGGCAAAAATTTTAAGCATTTTATGCCTTTTGAAATTAAACCATGTCTTCCAATTTGGATTACGAGACTATGATACTAGTAGTGGCTTGCACTTGACATTAAGAAACCTTCTAGAAGGTTTCATGGCTTCTAGTAGACAAACATTTCAAGCATTATATGCCTTTTGGAAGGTCTACATGTCTTCTAGTTTACATTGTGGGTCAGTGGTACTTGTAGTGGCTTGCAGTCCACATTAATTTTCTTCTAGAAGGTTTCGTGCCTTCCAATAGGCAAAAATTTCAAGCATTTTATGCCTATCAAAAAGTCTCTACATCTTCCAATTTCAATTACTAGTTAGTGCTACTCATAGTCACTTGCAGTCCCCATGTAGTAGACTCTAAAATGTTTCATGGATTTTGGTCAATAAAAATTTCAAGGATTTTGTGTCATCCAAAAGGTCTCCATGTCTTCCAGTTTGGATTGTGGAACAATGCTACTTGTAGTGGCTCATAGTCCCTATGTAACAAGCTTCTCAAAGGTTTTGTGCCTTTTAGTAGGAAAAAAATTTAATGCATTTTATGCCTTCTAGAAGCAAATCATGTCTTCTGATTTGGATTGTGGGACAATGCTACTCGCAGTGCCTCACAGTCCTTGTTAAGTAGCCTTCTGAAAGGTTTTGTAGCTTCTAGTAGGCAAAAATTTCAAGCATTTTATGCCTTTTGAAAGGTCTTAATGTCTTACAGTTCGAATTGCAAATCAATGCTATTCATAATGACTCGCAATCCATGTTAAGCAGCCTTCCAAAATGTTTCATGGCTTCCAATAGGCAAAATTTTAAGTATTTTATGCCTTCTAGAAGGTCTCCATGTCTTCTGATTCAAATTGTGGGTCAATGCTACTCATAGTGGCTTGTATTCCATGTTAATTTATATTCTAAAAGGTTTTGTTGCTTCCAATTGGCAAAACTTTCAAGCATTTTATACCTTTTGGAAGGTCTCCATGTCTTCCAGTTTGGATTGCAAGTTAGTGCTACTTGCAGTGCCTCACAGTTCATGTTAAGTAGGCTTTCAAAAGGTTTCATGGCTCCTATTCGGCAATAATTTCAAGAATTTTCTACCTTTTGGAAGCTCTCCATGTCTTTTAGTTCAGATTGCGGGTCATTGCTACTTGCAGTCTCTCACAATCCACATTAATTTACCTTCTAGAAGGTTTCATGGCTTCTAGTAGACAAAAATTTCAAGCATTTTATGCCTTCTAGAATATCTCATGTCTTCTAGTTTAGATCGTAGGTCAATTCTATTTAAAACCTTCAAAAATTATTACATAGAGGTACTACTAATGTAATGGCTTTTTTATTTAGTCTCTTGTTTAAATAATATATGAAAATTGAAATGTTATTTCATGCATCTGGATGTTCAACTTTTTCTCTTATAGTTTCTTCATAATGATACATTGTAAAAAATCTATGTAAATGCACCTCTCAGGACTGTAGAGCCATGATTTAAAAAAAAAATTGATGATTAAGAGAATGGAATAGAGAAATCTATGAAATTTCATTTAACCACAATTTCTCAAATTCTCTGCCCACTAAGTCCCTGAGTTTTTTCAAAAGTGTAATAAATTCATGTGGTTTAGTTATTGAAATTAAGAAAATATCTTTTATAAAATATAAATACATTGATGCATCAATGTTGATGAGTCATGAAATTGCTGACGGCTGTGATATCGTTGTTGTGATATCACACCCATGATATCACAGCCATGATATCCCATGGGCTATGATATTGCGTACGCGATATCGCAGCCGCAATGTCTATAAATAAGAGGTGGCTTTCCCAATTTAAGGCATCTAGTTTTAGTTCCTTAGCGAAGCTCTGGCAGTTTTCCCCTTTTAGAGATAGAATATTTTTTAGTGTTTGCCCACAATGTGGTGATTGTAATTGTATGGCATCCTTTATTCGAGTGTGATGTACCTAGACACGCACATGACCAGAAATAAAGATCGAGATTACTTCATCATTGCAGCATTCACTTTGTTATTTATTTAATTAATTTGTATTTATTTAATTATTATTGTTATTTATTGCTTTTCTTTCCTAGTTAATACTCTCTCACCCTTATCTCCTAGTAACGTGGAATGAGTACGACTTGATTACGAGCATTTAAGTGTGACTACTTGGTAACCCAGTAGCGTACCTACGATTTGCACTGGGTAATCCTAGTGGTAGTCGTGCATGAAGTCCAAGATGTGTATGGATAATCAAGGAACAGATGCTCATCGCACTTAGGCTAGATTAGATTCTCTTACCTTTCTCTCCGAGATTAGTAAACATTACGTTTCATTGACTTCAGGAGTAGCGTTAGATTAGGAACCACATCATACACCTCACTCTGGACTAAACCATACGTGACAAAGATAATACTAGTCCAGGTGGGAAGANTAAGAAGAAGATTTAATTATAAAAAGTCACATACGAATTCACACACAATTTCNAGTTCGACCAGATCGCGCTTGAAAACGCTCGTATTCATATGGTTGAGTGTAGGGGTACCTTGCCACTCATCANATTGGAGAATCAATGACTTATATGATAATGAACATTGGAGTACGCAATTTGAGGTGGGGGTTTCTTATAAACATCAACGAAAGCAACGTCATCCCNTAAGATTTAATTATAAAAAGTCACATACGAATTCACACACAATTTCACAATCATGCCTCTTCTACAAGACTACAATAATGCCACACTTAGTGAGGAAATTCATTGGAGAATCGATGACTTATATGATAATGAACATTGGAGTACGCAATTTGAGGTGGGGGTTTCTTATAAACATCAACGAAAGCAACGTCATCCCAATGCACGAAAGCCTAACTTACCTGATGACGATGAACCCCCACTAGCCACTACAAGCCTAATGCAAATACAAGGGGTTGTTCGAATCTCCCATAGGAATCGTAAAGAGAGCCATCTACCTAGGCTTGATTTAAACAACTTCCATAATTTTTCAGGAGGCTATGAATTAGATCCGCAACAACATTTACTAGCCTTCTACGATGCCTACGCATGGAACAACATTGATAATGGCTAGCAAAAACTTAAGCTCTTCCCTATGACACTCATTGGCCAAGCAAAAGTATGGTATAGATCGTTAAAACCAAATTCAATATGAAGCTGGTCAACAATGGTAGAAGCCTTTAATGAAAAATATCAAACCTACACAAGAGTGTCATCCTTGAGGAAACAAATCCAAGGATGGAAACAAGCATAACATGAACCCTTGGACATGGCCTTAGAAAGATATTATGCACTATTAAATAACTATCCAGGCCATGGGTTTTCCGAGGAAAGGCTAATGTACCATATTATTAATGGACTACATAATGAAACAAGAGAGACCTTAGGAGTATATGCCCAAGGTCAACTATACGAACTACAAACCCATCAAGTCCAAGAGCTTATTAAGCGGGTAGCAAAAGAAAAAGGAGAAATGGCTAGATGGGAGAGTGTTGAAAAACATCAATGGGACCAAAATATTAACTCAACAAAGGTCCCTGATCATACAAAGGAGAAATCAACCAATCTCAAGGTGGAAACATTATCTTTGCCAATACAAAAATTGTTAGAAGAAGCTGAGGCAAAGATCAATAAGATGTTGGAATGGATGTATCAAAAGTGTGAAGAATTTATCAACACCATTGGAGATAGAGTTTTGACAACCCAAGAAATAGGACAAAACATTAGACATTTGGAAAAAAAGAATGAAGGGACTAAGTGCTCAACTGCCAATCCTACGTATGAATGCAACATATGCCTGTACGATCACCCCAAAGGCCAATGCCCAATATTGTTACATCTACATGAGCATTGGGGAAACACGTTACATCTAGAGTTCGTACAGAGATACTGTGTTCAACCACAATGGCAACAATCCCAATTGTGGGAAAGACCACCCTTAGACTGGAGGCACCCTTCATATTATCCAAACCCAAATGCCTATCAAGTTCAACATCCTGTTTCTCCAACTAGGCCACCACACTTTATCTCACCATAGTACTATTCTCCACAATACTATCAACCCATACCTCCAACACAACCACCACCTTGTGCACCTTATACTCCTCCTAACTTTCAACATTCTCATCCTTTCCCTCCTTCCACAGTGCCACCAACTGTTCTTAAGGTACCTACACCACCGCAACAACCCACAAACAACACTTGTGCTACTACTACCAATAGCAGTGAGAAACCTCCTCAACATCCAAAGCGCCCCTTCTTTAAACATGGCTCTAAGAAGGGACAACATAATTTTGAGGCCACTGCATCCTCCAACTCAGCACAAACCCCACACTGCGGTGCACCCTTACCTTCGAACCCAACGCCTCATGTAACTTTATCAAGGCCACCATCAAACACTCCAACAACCATACGGCCCAATGAACACAACCATGGGCAGCATCATCCTAATCCTTGCATACCATCTAACGGTCCCAAACATCATAGTGGATCAACTCGTTATCTGGGAACTACATCGTATAAATTACCCACAATGCTTACTATAATCAAGTGTGTGAACCCCGATGGGGTAAATATGACTGAGCCCCAATATTTCCAACATGCAAGGATCCTCATTTTCCATTTATTAATCCTTACTATCCTTAACCGATTAGTTATGGGGGACATCCCCCATTTTACTAACAAGATTAATAAATATTTTTTATTTTTCTTTAATTTTTCAATTTTTGTTTTCCAATTTTTCATTTTTCAACTTTTTGTTTTATCTTTTTATCTTTTTGTGTTTTTTTCTTTTTATGTTTTGTAAGTAATCTCTTCTATGAATAAAACACTCATGTGGATCATTGGTTGAGGTGTGTTCTATGTTATTAGGTCATGAGTGATCAGTTATTTGGAATAGTGAGCCCATTACACCCACTCATCCACTCTACAAATAAGAGGTTCTATTCAAGTGTACAGTGATATTCTTGACATTCTTAAAACTTAAAATTAATGATGTGTTTATTGTACCTAGAATGAAGAAGGATGGACCAAGAGGGAGTGATTCGGGTGTGACATCAAGGGGACTTGTGGATTCTCTTTGGGGACGTCTATGGGAGTTGTCATGCAACGTGGTTGTACTAAGATCCTTGTAGATCTAATGAAAATGGGAGTAAGAGTAATTAAATGGGCACTCAAAAATCAAATGCTGTTCTAGGGGGTCCCACTGAAAAGACATGCACCCATGCCTAAAGTTTGGCGGCTTCTCTGGTTTCAGTAAGGTGGAAAAGAAAGAGAAAAGAAAATGAAAAGAAAAGTGCCACAAAACAAAAATCACTCCTCCCTTGAATAAAACACCAAGTGATCGTACACCTTGTTGTCATGATACTCTCATAGTTGCTCATCTGGGAGATGAAACAATGTGATGTCACTGATTAGAGGAATGGACTTGGTCCTGATCTTGGAACGATCGGTTAATGACACATTAATCATGCTTTACACACAGGATTTGTTGTGCCTTGGGCTAGTTACCTCATGTCCCAATCTCTACGCTCCCTTTCTATAGTTTGTCTCATCTCACTGTTCGTGTAATTGTAGCTCGTGTCGTGTGTAACATAGAATTCTTACCTCATTCCGGTGATATTTACATGTGTGTGTTTTGTGGAGTCAGTGCAGATTACATTTAACCCTTCTAGTGCCCACGGACACTTTGATTGTGGTTACACAAGGGCATTATAGGTAAGAACCTTCTTTGCGAAGGATCCACTTGTGTAATCTTTTGTAATCTTCACTTATGAGATCTCTCACACACACCATTTCTTACCCTCAGCATAATTTTTCATAATGTTCTTTCCCTTATTACTATCACATAGCCTTTTTCTCCCATCTGAGTTCCTTACTAATAAATTTCACATCATCATTATTCGTGCCTTCCAAACCATCTAATTACCCTAGAACCCTTTAACAATCGTCCAGATGTCCTTAGTTTACATCCTTTAATTTCAAAGAAATATTAAAAATTCAATACATTCTCTAAGTGCCCTAACTTTAATGAAAATATATATACGTGACCCCCCTGTGCTAATCAACATCATTTGCAATTGTTCACGCAGGGGAAGTTTTTCAATTCCTCTCTACGACTCGCGATTGCGTGTCCCTTACTTTCATATCCATAACTGGCTCGTTGGTACTCTGATTTTCATTCCATTTGAACCTACTTGAATCTAGAGTGTTTAGCTTAGTCATGGGGGAGGGGCACACGCAAAATAGTGCATAAATTTTTTGAAATTCATCATTGCCTGAAGGACATCTTTAAGCGTAATTAGTTCTAAAATTAAGAATAAAATGTGTCAAAAACAATTTCATCCATACCAAAAAATTAAATTTGGAAACCACCTAAGCAAAGAGGACTCAACACTATAATCTTTCGACATGTTCTTCCAATAATTAACATCACACGAGAATAAAGTAAATCTATCAAGGCAAGCAGTAAGGTATAACCTAACTTTGGTAACAACCTTACTAATGATTAGTCCCATGTGATTGTAGATGGCCCCGAAACGCAAACAACAGGAAGGTCTTGCTCAAGGTGTGATTGAATGATCTCAGAGAGGTGGAAGAGAAGATCCTACCGGAAAACATGCAGAATAGGAGGAACAATCATTCAGCATTCATCAAGAAGATCCTCCTAGCGTATGGTCTGGGTAGGTAGAAGCAGGAGATACCCTCTCTGAAACTGGTGCCTGGTACTTAGGGGAAACGTACCAATTTTGGCACAATAAAGAAGAAGGCACCATGGTTAACATTTGTGGTGTGACTATTGATTTCTCTGTTCAAGCCATTTCGAAAGTATTAAACCTTCCGAATATAGGGCCAAAGGTTGCTTAGAACCAGCTAGACACTTTCAGAACTGAGCAACTTAATAAATTGTTGACAAAGAATAAAAGGATGGCAAAAGAAAAAGAGAAGGCTGACTGGGATGCCTCTATGGCACAAGCACAAACTTACGCACATGCCAAGGCACTCAAGGCCTTACAAGAGGAGAAACTCTAGGCCATACTTTGACGTCATCAAATTCTAAGACCTGGAGTGCAAGAAAAGGGAAAGACATCAATGGAGGAGCCACCACCACCAAGAACTACATGAGTTCCACCATTTTGTAATCATAGGATTTTCTGTGCATTGTGTCTGTATTTTTTTTTCTTCCCACATTGTGGCATTATCCCATTTTTCCATCTAATAATCCCATACCTATCCACTGTGTAATCAATGTAGCTTGTTCTCACTTTAACTCAAGGACGAGTGTGGGGGTATGATGAGTCATGAAATTTCTGACGGCTATGATATTGCTACTGTGATATCACACCCGTGATATCATAGTGGTTGTGATATCACTACCATGATATCACAGCCGTAATATCCCATGGGCTACGATATCACATCAGCCGCGATATTACGTACGCAATATCATGGCCCGCAATGTCTATAAATAAGAGGTGATTTTCCCAATTTAAGGCATCTATTTTTAGTTCCTTAGCAAAGCTCTGGTAGTTTTTCCCTTCCAGAGATAGAATATTTTTCAGTCTACCTGCAGTGTGGTGATTGTAATTGTACGGCATCCTTTATTCGAGTGTAACGTACTTGGACACACACATGACCAAAAATAGAGATCGAGATTACTTCATCATTGCAGCATTCACTTTGTTATTTAATTAATTAATTTTTATTTATTTAATTTTTATTTTTATTTATTACTTTTCTTTCCTAGTTAATACTCTCTCACCCTTATCTCCTAGTAACGCGGAATAAATATGACTTGATTACGAGCATTTAAGTGTGACTACTTGGTAACCCAGTAGCGTACCTAGGATCTGTGCTTGGTAATCCTAGTGGTAGTCATGCATGAAGTCCAAGATGTGTATGGATAATCAAGGAATGGATGCTCATTGCACTTAGGCTAGATTAGATTCTCTTACCTTGCTCTCCTAGATTAGTAAACATTACTTTTCATTGCCTTCAGAAGTAGCATTAGATTACGAACCACATCATACACCTCACTCTGGACTAAACCATAAGTGACAAAGATAATACTAGTCCAAGTGGGAAGATAGCGAACTGCGACCTAACATTAACGATCTAGATGCCACAACTAGTCTGTCTGTGGAGTTCGACCGGATTGCACGTGAAAACGCTCGTATTCGTATGGTTGAGTGTAGGGGTACCTCGCCACTCATCAAATGTCATGTTTTTGTGAAAGTTCTAATTTTTTTTCATTCATTTAAACAACAAATCATAAGTTGGTTTTAGACTTATAACAACACCTTCCAATTTGGTTGATTTAATGATATTTTCTATGGGATGTACATTTTCACTGTCCAATGGATTCAAAGAGTCTATGGTCATAATAATAATATTTCAATTTCAGCTCTTCAATTGAAATGTATAGAGCATTTCTAATTAAGCATCATCCAATAATTGATTCTAAGGTCTCCATATGCACACTTAATCCCTATGCAAAATCTTTAGTATATCATAGATGATGGAAAATTTAATACATGATTTGAGGTTGTTTTATGAAACTAAATTATTCTTATCTTCTTAAATCATAGGTAGATTTGGGCCTTCCAATGTTGGCTTCTCTAATTCTCAATACCTTTACTTGCTCATTTAATCTTATCCTTGAACAACATAGGCATCTAGTAGAGTGTCCAGATTTTTTCTTTGATGTTATTAAAGCATAATATCACTCTCTCCACACTCAATATACCTATGGTTTGAACTTTGGAGTAAAAATAATAGTTTAGTCCATGACATAGTCTTGTGATAAGATTGGTTGCTAATTGGTCCTATGATACTCTAGTTTGCTTTCAGTTACTTCCAAGTTTTCTCAAATTTTAAAGGTTATTCTTATAAACTTGTGCACTTTCTATTTTTCATTTGATTAATTAGGATCAGTAAATTTTAATTCAAAATTCACAAATGTAAGTATTTAACGTTGTTTCTAAGGTTACTTGGGAGCACGTATAGGTTCATAATCATGGGCTAACATTCGAGTTTAAAGTATTTTAGTAAACATTAGAGATGATTTTTTACAAAAAAAAAATACAAAAAGGAAGAAATCCTAAGCCACAAAAGTTAATGGTAACACAATATATCATTTGACTATTCCATAAGAAAACCTTGCTAAGTTGTTGAAATTACTTGTAATGTTGTGGATCTCATCTGATTGAAAAATTTCCTTTCATATGATGTTGTTTAATAACAATATCATTGAAGTGGCACTTCCAAAATTTTAAGCTTTGAAATAAATAAAATAGTCTTGATTAGATAAAATTAATTTACAAGACATTTTCTTGGAATCATTACAAACACAACATTGCTCTTGTAGTTCTCTGCTGGTATTAACATGAATCTAAACATTTTTAAAAATTTTCTATTACATTATTTTAAGAAATATAAACATGAGATGAAACAAATTTTCTAACCCACCAAAATGTGCTTAATCTAAAAATTGTATTTCAATATGTTTAACATGATTTTAATGTAACATAATCCTCACAATGAGAAGAAATAATTTTTTATTTTAAAAATAAAATTGTGGTGAATATGGCAATTATTTCCTCTAGATAAGCACTATAGAAAGGTGATAGAAGCAAAATCTTTTAGACAAAATGACACAACCAAATGTGAGAATGAGTACGCCATTGTCCATAACTACATGTCTTTTATATCAGGATAGAAAACCACCTAGAAATCAAAGATTTTGCTCTCTTATCACTTACTAAATTTGTCATTTGTTTCCTTTTCCTCTCTTCATTCCTTGTGTTATAATTTGAAACCAAACCTTCTTTGTAGAAAATTGACCAAGTTGCTATCACATGTAACAAGTTATAACCCGCAAGTTGAGCAATGTCTCAAAACAACCATTAAGAGAAAGAGAGTATGAGAAAATTGTGACTCGCATGATGGTTGCAATCTAGATTAGAGCAACATAAATAAGAGTGTGAGGGAACTGTAACTTGCATGTCAGTCACAATCTAAAGAAAAAGAACAAAAATAGTGTGGAGGAAGTACGACTCACATGGTTGTCGTAATCTAAGAAAGCAAAAATTAATCTGAGCAAACTATGACTCATATGATTATTGCAATCTAAACTAGAGAATGAAAAATAATAGTGCAAGTGAGTTGCAACTTGCAAGTTCATCACAATATGAACAATATAATGTCAAATAATAGTGTGATCATACTACGAATCATAGAGCACACAAGAGTGCTAGTAGAATGTGAATTGCAATCTCTTGTAGACCAAACCAATAAGATCAAACATATAGTGTGATGACATGTGATCTATAGGTTCACACATAACATCAAAACATTATAGGTGTAATCTAAGAAGCATTTTCATACATCATTAAATTTGGAAGTGTGAGGACATGCACGACGTAGGACATTGCAACCTATCCTAAAAGGTTATGTGAACATGAGATACTAAAAACCTACATTTTAAATCAAAATAAAAAACATAATAAACATGATGTTTAATAAATGTAATTAATTAGTTAAAACCTACATTCATGAATATGTTGATATAGATTTATACTTGAAACTGTGAAAACAAAACAAACAACTACTTGGACGTAGCAAAGAAAATTGTCCAAGGAGCAAATAAAACTATCTAAGGAATGACATCACTAAGTGGATTTTGACAACAAAGAAAATTATGTGAGTAATGGCACTACTGAGGAGAGTTCGACATGCAAGGAAAAATGGATGGGCAATGGAGCCACTGAGAATAGAAGATGGCTCCAAGAGAATGAATGAAACTATGAGTGATGAGTGATGAGGCACCCCTATGTCCAACCATATGAATCACAAGCATTCATACATGATCCAATTGAATTCCATGAATGGGACTAGTTGTGCATCTAGATCGTTATGTGTTGATCATAGTTCACTATCTTCCCACTTGGACTAGTGGTAGCTTTATCATGTATGGATTAGTCCAAAGTGAGACATATGATAATTGATGTTGTTTGGCCTTATGCTACTCCTAAAGATAATAAAGAAATCAATTATTTAAACTAATTAACAATGAAAAGTAAAGTCTAAACTAGCCTACATGTGATGAGTATCCATTCCTAATTATCTGTACATGCCTTGGACTTCAAGCAACTACTGCTAGGATTACCAAGCATACTATTACTAGGCATACCAAACAATAACACTACTAGGTTACCAAGTAGTTACACTTAAGCATTTGCAATTAGTCATACTCATTCCACTTAATGATAGAAATAATAAAGAAAAATGAATGATAACATTAACTAAGGAAAATAGTAAACATGTAAGCAATTAAAAGCAATAATAAAGCTAAGTGAGTGCCACAATGATGGAAGTAATCTCAATCTTTATTACTGAACATGTAATGTGTCCAAGTACGTTGCACTTGAATAAGGATGTTGTACAATCACTTAACATCACACTATGAAAATGTATTGAAAAATAAACTAACTAAATTTCTCAAAGTCTACTTAAAATTATCTAAATCTATATCCCAACTGTGCACCCAAGTGTCATATTTATAATCTATCATAGAAGGGGTGATATTGGATCCCCAACATTGGAGGTTGTGCTCCAATATCGGATACTAGACATCATGGCTTCGATATCGGATACCCAATATCACAACCCTATAAAACATGACTCATCATACCCCCACAATTGAATGAAAACTCTCATCCTTAAGATAAACAAAATGAGGAACAAGTTCTTTACAAAATATTGGGAAGGTATGGAATTATTAACTGACTCAAATGAACACATAAATTAACTTTTCCATGTCATAGTGATGGTTTATAAAAATGGGCATATCATGACAAAACAACAAAAGTGGGGAAGCTCATGTAGTTCTAGGAGGCAGTGGCTCATCCATTGGTTGCTTTCCTTTGTTGTCAGGCTTCTAGAATTTGTAGTGATTTAGGAGCACCTACAACTTCTCCTCCTTTGTTCTTGGATCATGTACTATCTAAGCTAATGAGATGATTTATGCTATAACTGGTACATCCCACGGACACAGTAGCTATGAAAACATCTAATTTGCTTTCACATACCATGCTGTGAATTGTCGTCATTCCTCCTTGAAAGCTCTAGCCTTTTTTTTAATTCATGATAATCTATTAATCTCTTGGCCAGGTCTGAAGCTACATCTCTTAGCCAATGGTAGCAAGCCTTATTTATTTTTAATTCTAAGTTTATCACGTGAATTTTTTGTAGAGCATTTTTCCTATTTGCAAACTGTGGAATATGATGACTAGATGTTCCACAATAGAATTAGATAGATCTCATCCATTAATCTATTTTAAATAAGATGAGATCCTGTTCATATAATTCCTATCCAATCCATGTTTAGGACATCCCATATTAAGAAGATCCTTAAATATGATGATAAGGATCATCCCCATGATTTATGAGATTCATGCTTATCTCTCCAAATCTATTCTTAGGAGATCAAGGCCTATATAATTGTAGCAACACATATTTATTAATAATAAAAAGAAATAATAGAAGAGACATAATAGAATTTAAGAGAGTCTCACAGGAGTGTGTTTGTTCTAACTAAGTTCTTTATTTCCTTTAAGCTTAGTTCATAGATCCAGGGCTCTTTAGTCTCTTCATTTGGTATCGAAGCAAGGTTAGCTCAGATTCTTGACAACAAATCTCTCTAGGATGGCCCAAAATCATGGATCTGTATCTCTCCAAGTTCCTATCTTTAATGGAGAGAATTATGAATATTGGGCAATCAAGATGAAGACATTCTTGATCTCATAAGATCTTTGGGATCTTATTGAAAATGGATTCCAAGATGTTGATCAAGCAGCATTTCAAGCCTTGAAGGAAGATGAAAAGAATGAATTTAAGGAGCTTCGTAAGAAAGATGCAAAAGCATTATTCATCATTCAACCTGGGTTAGATCTGACAATCTTTCCCAAAATTGTTATGCATCAAACTAGCAAAGTTGCATGGGATGCACTGGAGATTGCATACAAGGGATCATTAAAAGTTTGTGTTGTCAAGTTACAAGTTTTAAGAAAAGATTTTGAATCTCTCGGCATGATAGATTTAGAGAATATTGATCAATACATCAACCAATTTCAACAAGTTCAAAATGGACTTGAATCTTGTGGACAAACACTTGAGGAAAGGCATGCTGTTGAAAGGATCCTTGGAAGTGTAACCAAACGATATGATCCCATTGTCATGGCTATTGAAGAAGTAAGAGATCTTGATAAGATGACCATGGTTGAGCTCGTAGGAAGATTAAGGACATAGAAGCAAAGAATTGTTGATCATGAGGATTCAACAACAAATGCATTTCAAGCACAATTTTAGAGGACATCCAATAAAAATCAAAATCAACATCAAAGATCCTCAAGAGGATCCTCATTCAGAGGATGTGGATGCAGTCACGACAGATCCAAAGGTCATGCTTGTGAAAGATCAAATCAATCAAAGAAAGGTAAGCATTGTGATTTTTGTGGTACCAACACCCAAAATACTCTTGAATGTTGGTCAAGGAAGAAGTATGAAAAGAAGGGAAAAGCAAAAATTGTAGAACATGAAGATTAACAAAAAGGCTAGAAATTATTTTACATTGAAAAGGAGGAAGATCAACTCTTGATCTCTACAAAGGTACCGGATGCTAGCAACAACAATAACATTTGGTATGTTGATAGTGGGTGTAGCAATCACATGATAGGGAATAAGAAATTATTCTTAAGCTTGGAAAAATATGATGGAAAGGTAACCATAGTTAATGGGAAGAAGTTAACCATTACTGGGATTGGATCACTTACCTTCACAACAACTCAAGGTAACAAATATGTTATTTCCCATATCTATTTTGTTCCAGATCTTTCAAAAAATTTATTAAGTGTGGGGCAGTTATGTCGCAATGGGTATCGTGTTGAATTTGAAAAAGATGTTTGTAAAATTTCTAAGGCTGATGATGCTAGAGGTATTGTAATTATCCCTATAAGCAAGAATTAGATGTACAAGTTACAGATGCAAAAGGATGTTCATTGTCTCACTGTCACTGAAGGCATAGCATGAACTTTGGCTCAATGGACCACATGCAAAAAGGAGAAATTGTAAGAGGCATGCCAAAATTTTCTTTGCCAGATAATCATGATTGTGGCATATGTCAACTAGGAAAAATTACAAGGTTACCATTTTCTAGAAAAGAACATAGATCTCAAGAAAAATTAGATCTAGTTCATATGGATTTATGTGGTCCCATGCAGACATTGAGCCTAGGTAAAAATTGATATATGTTAATCATAGTGGATGATTTTTCAAGATTTGCTTAGGGGTATTTTATGAAATTAAAAAATCAAACATTGGGATTTCTTAAAGAATTCAAGGTGGAAGTAGAAAATCAAAGTGGTAATTTAATTAAGAAAATTCAGACATACCATGGTGGTGAATTTTTATTAATTGAATTTGATGAATTTTGCAAGAAAAGTGGGATTATTCATCAAACAACCACATCATTCACACCTCAACAAAATGGTATTGCTAAGATAAAGAATAGAACTCTGGTTGAAATGGCAAGGTGTCTACTTCAAATGTTAGGTTTGGAGAATAAATTTTGGGCAAAAGCTTGTGCAATATCAATATATATTTAAAATAGGATGCCATCAAAATCAATTCAAAATAAAACTCCATATGAATTATGGAATGGATATCCACCCAATATCTCTCATTTGAAAATTTTTGATTCACCATGCTACATTCAAATTCCAATACAAAAAAGACAAAAGCAAGATAAACAGGGACAACCATGTATTTTTGTGGGATATTATGAAAATTCCAAAGTATACAGGTGCTATGATGTTGCAAATAAAAAGGTGGTTGATTCATGTGACGTAAATTTCATGGAAGAAATGTTTCAACATTATGGCAGCATGACCATACCACAAAACGTCACTTTCTCTATGCATAAATTGGGCCAACATCCTGGAAAATCTGCAAATTTTCTCAACGATTCTCAAGGCCAACACAAGACGATGGAGGGTTCTACCAACAATAGAATGTTTTCTAATTTGTAGCTGCTTACACCTGATTTATCTACCCTCCTTTCAATGTCATCCCTTCAATGTCAACTTGGGCAATATACTTCTCCTGCCTGTCCACACACAGGCATCCATGTACAGCAACCAAAAGACCTTTTCTCCACAAGAACGATCACCTCTTTTCAGCCACAATAATCATCTCCTAGTGGCACAAGTTAAGCACACACCAATTACTCCTTCCCACAAATTCCTGTCACCACCCATCACCCAAACAATACGCAAATTCCTATCAACACACATCACCCAAACAATACATGGGACTATTTTTCTAGTTTTAGCCATGGAGAACAAGGGCCACTCTACAACAACATGGCCATCCATAGTGTTGTTTTTCCTCACTTTTCTACTACTGCCAAAAATGTGCCTACTACTGCCAAAAACGTGTCTGCTGCTGCTGCCAAAAATGTGCCTATTTCTACTATAAAAAATGTGCCTGCTGCTACCAATTTAGGACATGGAAATGTGGTAGCAATAAACCAATGATTACCACAACATATACAACCCTAGCATGGTCATCTAGTGCAACACCATCCTCAACTTTCATTTCCTCTTCAAGAACACACCTCTACAACAACACCTTCTCAAATCATTTCACCTACAACACCTTTTACCTCAACAATGTCCACCTCTTGGCAAATTCCAGCCACCTCTTGGCTAGCTCAATATCATCCAGCCTCCAACATGTTGAATACAAATTTTACACAACGCATGACAAGAAGTCACTTTTGTGGAGACACTACTTCACCAACCCAAGACATGAACTCTCTTGAACATGCTCTTTTCACTATGATGGAGAATGAATTTTTTATGCTACTTACACTGATGGGGGTAGGGGGGAAGGGGGGGAGCAATGATGGTTTAATGGAACCATCCACAGTCATCAAAGCTGCACAAGATAACCGTTGGATTGATGCCATGGAGAAAGAGCTACATCAAATTAATAAAAACAACACTTGGAGCCTAGTTCCTCATCCATCTGGTAAGCTTATTATCTATTTAAAATGGATATTTAAACTTAAGAGAAATCAATATGATGAAATAGAAAAATTCAAATCTCGCCTAGTTGCCAAAGGCTATCTCCAACAACAAGGTAGAGACTTTGATAATAACTTTGCTCTTGTTTCACGGATGGAGTCTGTGAGAATCTTTCTTGTCATTGTTGCACAAGTTGGCTACATGGTTTATCAACTGGATGTGGCTTCTGGATTTCTCAATGGTGTTCTTAATGAAAAATTTTATGTGGAACAACCACCAGGCTTCATTGATGAAGGAAAACAAAATCATGTTTACAAGCTCCATAAAGCATTATACAGGCTCAAACAAGCTCCACGTGCATGGTACGCACGTATTCATGCATTTTTCATGTAAGAAGGCTTCATTAATCTTTAGTCCCAAACAAAAATATACAAAAAGGTATCTAGAGATGATTTTATTTGTCTTTGTTTATATGTAGATGATTTAATCTATTTTTCATCTACAATTTCATTAGGAAATAATTTTCTTAATGCCATGAAAAAGGAATTGGAAATGTCTGATTTAGGGAAGATGTTATACTTTTTGGGTTTTCAAGTTATTCAAAGAGCAAAATCAATTTCCATATGCCAAATGAAATTTGCCTGATCCTTAATTGAGAAATTTGGCATGATTAATTGTAATCCTTTAGACACACCACTTGCCCTTGGTACAAAACTTACCAATGATGAAAAATCCCCCTTTGTCAACCCTTCACTATATAGATCCCTTATTGTTAGTTTAATGTATCTCTCCAATACTCGTCCAGATATCCAATATCCTGTAAACTACCTTTCTCAATTCATGCAAGATCCACATGAATCACATTGAAAAGCTGAAAATGGGTATTGTGATACCTAAGAACTACAATAGATTTTGGGATCACATTTCATTGACATACAAATTTCAAGATATGAGGATACACTGATGCAGACTGGGGAGGCGACCTCAAAGAGTGAAAATCAACTTCTGACTTTTGGTTCTTCTTCGGTCCATCACTTATCTCATGGGGATTAAAGAAGTAATCTACAGTCGCCCTCTCAATATCTAAAGTAGAATACATTGTTGCATCAAATGCTACTACTTAGGCCATTTAGATCCACTCCGTCTTCACTAAAATGGGATATACACTTGAACCTCCCATTCGCTTATACTATGATAGCACAAGTGTTATTGCAATGGCTCATAATCCTGTTCATCATGGGTGTTCTAAGCACATAGATGTCAAGCATCGCCATCTCAAAAGCTTGATCCAAGATAACATACTCAACATAGAACATTGTGCAACTGAAGCACAAATGGTAGACATCTTTACTAAGATTATGAGTCGTGAAAAGTTTGAGTCTTTTCGAGACTTCCTAGGAGTGGAACCACTTACCATCATGGGGGGGTTTGTGGAATATGATGACTAGATGTTCCACAATAGAATTAGATAGATCTCATCCATTAATCTATTTTAAATAAGATGAGATCCTATTCATGTAAATTCCTATCCAATCCAATCCATGTTTAGGACATCCCATATTAAGAAGATCCTTAAATATGATGATAAGGATCATCCCCATGATTTATGAGATTCATGCTTATCTCTCCAAATCCATTCTTGGGAGATTAAGGCCTATATATTCATTAATAATAGAAAAAAATAATAAAAGATACATAATAGAATTCAAGAGAGTCTCATAGGAGTGTGTTTGTTCTAACTAAGTTCTTTATTTTATTTAAGCTTAGTTTGTAGATCTAGGGCCCTTTAGACTCTTCACAAACTCTTTTTCATATAAGGCATAAGTGGCTGCTACTTATTGTTCTAACTCATTTTTGGGCCAACCTACTATTAACATGGTAAGGTTAATGTAGTGAAGGTTAGCTAACATTATGTAGTCTTTCAAATCTTTAATTTGAAGGTCCTTGTTCTTCACCTCTGCTTGGTGGACCAAGGTGTAGTTATCCAAGATGGGTTGCTAATTAGGATTTTGTGCTGGCATGGAACTGATGTAGGCCTTTTCCATTTAGATTTCTTTTTCATTAATCTATTTATACATGTTGATCTAGTATCAAAAGTGTTCTTTTAGCTTCTCATGCTTCTTGGCCTCATTTTTCCACATGCTTATTTCAATTGTAGACTTTTGGCAAATTGTGCATACCTCCTCCATTGAGAGGGTTCGATTCTCTCTAGCCAATCTACTTATATCTTGGTTGACCCTCACCAATTTCTCCCTTAACTAATGGATGCTTTCTTCCAAAATGTTTTTCTATTTCTCGATAGTGGTCAACATTGCATTATTAATAGCAAGTTATTTATTCTCCTCTTGGGTAGCAATCAATGCCTTTGCATGGACATATGCTTATGCTTTGGTGGTTGAGACATTCCAGACTACTTTCTCCTTTTCTTATTTGGTAGCTTTATTCTATTTAATCAATTGGCCTAGCTGCTCTATTTGAAATTTTTCTAGTTGATCAAATGTAATGAATTGGGAAGGATCCCTTCTTTCAACTCTCAAGGCTATGAGCTCTTGTTGCAATCTATGCACTTCTACTTCTACATGCTCTACCTTAGTCTTTGTCATGATCAATTTTCCTTTTGTGGTAATGAGGTTAGATTATACTACAATGCCATCATTGAGGATGTCAAACAAAGTTGTCATAACTTTTCTAGTCTGTAGAAATCTGTCAAGCACATCCTCATGAGCTGTAGGAGTCATTGAAGTCCCAAGTAACATTTGTGCATCTCTAGTTCTGGTTAAGTCTACCAGGGGCACAACAAGCACATTAATGAATTCTTTAATGTGGTTTGTAATAACTTCTATTGTGCCTACCGCATCTTGGTACTATGGCACCTTCTTTAATTTTGAGCACCACTTGAAAAGATGCAACATTTCTAGAGATTTGATCTGACCACTAGTCTTCTCCTTCTAATTGCAAAGAAATTTGTTTCCTTGATGGATTGATAGAAACTATAGGTTGCACAGCATCATTGATGACTTGGAAGAGGTTTGATTAATTCCTACTTTTTCAAATGAGAGTTTCAAGCATTCTTTGTAGATGGCTCATTGTGGGCCTATAATCTTGCGATGGTGGTGGTGGAACTTGTGGCTCTTGCTATTGCACTGGTTCTTGCTTAGGCTTCTTCTCTAGTTATTATTCTTGTTCATCACCAAGGTCTTTCCCTGGTGTTGTTGATTTGAGCAACTCAAAGAAAGAAGCATTCTAAGCCCTCCTAGGAACATCATTGGTGCAATCCAGGATTTCGATGCTCTTGCACAGTTTTCTAATTAGGCAAGGGAATGGAAGCATTGGCTTTCCTACCTTTCTTTCCTCGAACTAAATTTGAATTTCCATGAAGTACAACTAGGCAAGATTGACATTTTATTTTCCCATCAAAACTACACTTTCTCTAGCTGCATAACTTGATATTCTATTGAACCCTTTAGTTGGGAAGAGGTGGTATGTGCCAATTTTGAAGTAAATCCTCTCTTCTAGAGTCAACTCATTGTATCTTTTATTTTCTGTGTTGTACACCCACTTTAGCCATAGTTTCCTAGTTTATATATCAAACCTTGTGGAAAGATGTGCTACCTTGGCCCCCACATTAGATATGTTCAAAGCTTCTATAATGGCCCTGACTAAAAAGAGACAAATACTCTACCAATGTTGACAATGGTGCCTTCTTATTTATTATGCCAAAATTATTATGTCTCACCAAGGTATCATTCCCCAATCTCAGAAAGGATGTGCCATAGAGGTGATGCTTGAAGCTAAGTTCTAATCACCTTAGGGATAAACACCATGAATGGCTTGAAGTTCATTTCCATGATGACTGTGGTCAACATAGATCTCTCTTGGATGGCTTGGAGGCACTCTTAGGACAACATGAGGTGTTGTCCTTGTACCTAAGCCAATGGTTCTGTAGCCTTCACTTAGATTGACTACCTTGTAGCAGGAGCCTCTTGATGAATGCTAAACAACTAGGCCTCCTATTCTTCATACGCGGCTAGTGGGCCTTATTCTCCTAGTTAGCCTCTACCACCTCTTGGGCATTTTCTTATACCCTACGAAGGTCCTTCTTATCCTCCTATTTTTGGGGCCATCTACAATCAATTAAGGAATTAGTGTTACTAAGGTATTTTCCATTTATCGTTAATAGTTTATACCTTACTCATAACCTTAGTTCTATTAAGTTCTTAGCTCATGTGATTGGAGAGTTAGAAAAATTTCAAGAAAAATCCCCAAAAAGTGTTAACTTCTTTTATGACCCTTCACAATTGGCTTCTTTTTCCTTATGCATGGCTCATAATGATGGTTATGATCCCTTGGGTGAGATAATTAGAGGTTCTACCATACATATGACTGATTGTTCATTAAAACACTTGAGGTTTTTAACATTCTTAACCTTATAATACCTTCTAGGAGATAGCAAATTTTGAAAAATTAGCAGGAATTTTCCACACAAGAATCCTCCCCCAACTAAATTGAACACTCTGGGATCAAATATGTTTAGAAACTACAAAGATTGAAGTGGCATAGAGCAAGATATTGTGCATAGAAGTTGGTTGTGTAGAGCTCTTAGTTGAAAGAGAAAAATGTAAAAACTCCCCTAGCTTCAATTAATGATTATGAATTTTTTGAAAATTTTGGGGATGCTATTTATAGCTTTTTATGGACCTAATATCAGGTATCCAATGTTGACTCCCATCCAATATCAGGTATCTCACATTAACTCCCACTCGATATTGGGTAGTCAATATCGAGTGTCTAGAAATTTCATTTTATGAGAACACTTAGCATGGAAAATGAAGCTCTGTGATTGGTTGAAAGTTTTCATGTAAAATTCAAAGTTTTGGGATAAGTGAGAATTCATATTTAGGCACTAGTAGTGTTAGAAGATGGAATCATAGGCATTAAAAGCTTAGAAGATTTAAGAAAGGGTATTGGATCCATGGTGTAGAACAAATCAATTATATGATAAGGAAAGGGTTTTAATTTATCATTTATGTATTTGGAAGGTTCAATATGATGCGGTTATGCTAGACAAGTACAAGTTACAATAGTTATACAAGTGGGTGCTCCCCAAAGCAAGCTCTAGCCCTTAATGCCCTTATATAACCACATCTAAAAATGTTTGTAGGCACAAAAGGTTTTGAATGTAATGCATACTTGTTGAACAAAACACACATGTTAAAACCACCAATTTGAGAAAATAACTCTATGTTACACAAAACCATAAGTTATGATCATACAAACAATGAGATGAGATGGATTTAGAAAGGATTATAGGAATTGCGATGTGAGGTGCCTTACCATAGGCATAATGAATCCTTGTGTGTTATTAATGGTTAAAGTAATCATTAGCCATTCTTTTCCAGATTCAAACAAAGTCCAAACCATGTTCCAATGACATTGCATTATTTTATATCTTAGATTGACAACCATAAGACTACCACTGTTGCAAGGAGTAGGATCATTTGGAGTTTTGTTTAAGGGAGGAGTTTATTCATGGCACTTTTTTTTTTGAGTTCTAAGAAGCCACCAACCTTTAGGCATGGGTAACATGTCTTTCTAGCGACATGGTAAGGTGGCACTTATTTTACTCTTACTTCCATGTTTTGTTAGATCTACAAGGATATAGTTACAACCTTAGCAACATGATAGACCATACAGAAGTGATCAAAGAGATCCACAAATACCCTTGATGTTACACCCTTCACATTCCCACTTGGTTCTTCACTTTCTTTTTTCTAGGCACAATGATTATGAGTTTATTTTTAGTTTGATGATGAAAAAGAATATTATTATTGTACTGTCCGAAATCGTCGGTCTCCGGCTGGAAGGAAACAGAGACCGGGGGATCGCAGGACACGCACAGAAGACCCTACCTTCGCCTGAGGGCGAGCTAGAATGAACGAAGGCATAGTACCTTGGGTGGTCCGCACGCGAATCAAACAAGGATTTCACCGAACGTACACCGAAGTGCAATATGCTGGATTATACGTGAACGGCGTAACGAGCATAAAATAGGGTGTAAACAGCGTCACTGATGCAAATAGTGCGTAAACGTAAACGAGCGAAAATAGAATACATGCAACAATTAATGCAAACTGTAAACGATTTTGGGAAGAAAATGTAACAATGGCATTACAGAATGAGAGTACAATGCACTGGTCTAACGCAGTTGTGACTGGGACACAAGGCGGATGAAAAGCCCCAGTGGATGCAGGGA
>MNCI01013080.1:36108-51769 GCA_015680685.1 Gnetum montanum
AAGGGAAGCAGCTTCTACCCACTTCGTGAAATATTCTGTTGCAGTTATAATAAAACTATGCCCCGTAGAAGATAAGGGTGTTATTGGGCCGATAAGGTCCAACCCCCACTTTTGAAAGGGCCATGTGATTTGCGCTGTATGCAACTCATTTGGTGGGACATGGATTAGATTGCTATGTTTTTGGCAGGTACTACATGTCTTAGCCTTGGAGAGACAATCATACTCCATGTGTGGCCAATAGTAGCCTAAGTGTCTTATCTTTGTTGCCATGGCTTTTGGCGCTATGTGTCCTCTGCATAGTCCCTCTGTACCTGTTCGACGATGGTTTGGGCATCAGCACTACCAACGCATGTTAGCAATATGCCTTCGTAGGATCGACGGCACAAGGTGTCCCCTACTAGTGCGTATTACCTAGAACGTTTTCGTACCGCATCCTTTTGTACATTCGTCAAGTGTTGCGGTGTTTCGCCCCATAGAAGGTACTCTTTTATGTCATCATACCATTCTATCGTGTGTGTTGTACTAACGGACGCTATTGGCAACATATCAAGGGTATCGATTATTGGTTTGGCACAACTGGTTATGGAGCTTGGCAATGTGTGGAACATGTCAGGCGATATGTTTAGTGCTAATGTGGCTAACGCATCTGCGATGGTATTATCATTTCTAGAGATGTGTTGCACATCGATATTTTCGAATCATTTGATTAGATGTTTGGCCAAGTCATAGTATGGTTGTAAGTTTTGTGCTTTGCATGTATAAATGTCTGTGACTTGGTGTATGACCACTTGTGAGTCTCGTCTGACCACAAGCCGTGTGATGTCTGAAGCCAACGCTGCCGCGAGACCTCTAAGGAGACCTTCATACTCTGCTATGTTATTAGTACAATGAAAATTGAAACAATAAGCAAAGGGTCTGATCTCCCCAGAGGGATAGGTGATGACAGCGGTAGCACTTCCCCCTCAAGAGGTAGATGCTCCATCAAAGTTCAGGACGGCGTCATAGTCATCGGGCACTATGTCTATTGCGCTTATGTTCTCATCCAGGAATTCTGGCTCTATTGTCGCTTGATTGTGTGTTGGTGACGCGGCCATCTGATTTACTATGGCTTGACCCTTAACTGATGATTGCGCTATGTAACGTAGGTCAAACTCAGCTATCATGGCTTTCCAACGTGCTATCCGACTCGTCTCGTAAATGTTTCCTGTGATGGCTCTGAGCACATTATCCTTGCAGATTATGTTAACTTGGTTACAGAAGAGGTAATGTCACCATTTCTTTAGAGAAAAGACTAAGGCTAAACATGATTTCTCCACATCGTTATACTTTTCCTCGTGGGCAACTAATGCATGGATTAAGTAATATACAGGGACCTCGGTTCCGTCATCTTGTTTCTGGCAAAGCATAGACGCGATTGACAAGTCCGAAGTGGCAAGGTAGATGTAAAATGGTTTATCGTTTTGAGGTGGATAAACCATGGGTAGTCGAGCAAGTGTCATTTTGATATTATCGAATGCTTCTTGGCACTGTGGAGTCCATTCAAAATGGACGTTCTTGCGTAACAAGTGGTTCATGGGTTTTAGTTTGTCTGTTAATTTTTCTATGAAGCGCCTGATAAACTATAATCTACCTTGTAGACCTCAAATTTCGGTAAGGTTGCTGGGTGGTTTCAGGTTTATTATGGCCTTAACTTTATCGGGATCTACCCATATCCCTGCTTCTAAGGCTATGAACCCAAGCATTTTGCCCGTTTTGATGCCAAAGACGCATTTTTTTGGGTTAAGTCTCAATTCATATTTTAAACAACGCTTTAATACTAAGTCGAGATCTTGTACATGTTGTTCCGCTATTTTTGATTTAACCACAATGTCGTCCACATAGTCATTGAGTGAGTGTAATATGTAATCGCTAAAGATGAATGTCATCGCCCTTTGATACATGGCTCCAGCGTTCTTGAGACCAAAGGGCATCATTGTGTAACAAAAGGTTCCCCATGGTGTCATAAAGGTAGTTCAGAGCTGATGCTCAGGGTTAATACGTATCTGGTTGTATCCCGAGAAGCCATCCATAAAAGATAATAAGGCGTGCCCAGCGGTCAAGTCGGCAAGTTGATCGATGCTGGGTAGAGGAAAATCATCTTTTATGGTTGCGATGTTGAGATCCCGGAAGTCAATGCATAAGCGAATGCTTCTGTTCTTCTTTGGGACAATGACCATGTTGGATACCCACTCGGCGTAATCAACAGCTCGAATGAAACCAGCTTGATAAAGTTTGGTGATCTCATTGCGAACTGCCAATGCCACCTCAGTTTTAACCTTTTGTGCCTTTTGTTTTACCAGTCTCAATTTCAGATCAAGGATAATGTTATGCTGGACAATGTGAGGGTCTAACCCGAGCATGTCCATGTAAGACCAAGCAAATGCTTTTATGTTGTCCCTAAGCACATTCTCTAGGTCTTTGGCCAGTTGAGGTTGTAGCAATGTACTTAGTTTTAAAATCTTGGTCTCATTGTTAGCCATAACGATGGGGGTTTCGATCAACAGGTCTTCAGTGATATTTTCAGCTTCTATGTCAAGGGACTTCATCATACCTTGGTAGTTATCTAGCGTTTGTTGTGCCGAGGCTATGACTGCGTCGTCTGTTGACAGACTTAGGTCGATGAGATTTACATCAGTGTCCCTTGTGATTTGTCCATGCGGTCCATCGATGATTAATGGTGTGGATAAGTGTTGATAATCCATCGGGCTTGCTCTTGTCAATAAACAGAGAGCAGAATGAGCTAATGGGTATCGTTCTATGTTCCTTGGAAATTTAAATTATGTGTACATGCTTGATGGAGGATTATCATCACACCGGGATGCATGGCAGTTTAAGGCCGTACTGGGCCATGGGTGGAAGTTTAACGCCTTACCAGGCCATAGGGGGTTTGTATATATGGCAGTTTAAGGTCGTACCAAGCCGTAATGGCAGTTTAAGGCCGTACCAGGCCGTAATGGCAGTTTAAGGCCGTACCAGGCCGTAACGTTGTTTGTATTGGAATGTTCGGCGTAAACATCCAAAACGGGGTTCACAGGGGAAGTGGGATGTAGTAATTTTGTTTTATTTTAGATATATATGTATTTTTTTTATTATTTTTTTGAGCAAGTTTTGGCGAAAAATAAGTAAAACGACAAAAAGTAGCAAAAAGTAGCAAACCGGGAGGCGGCGGCGTCAACAATGGCGGCAACGACGGCGGAGCGCTATATAAAGGGGGGGAGGCGTCATTTTTCATATTGCATTCTGAGCATAAACCTCTGAGCGAAAATTAGAGCGTAAACTTCCCAGCGTAAGCGTAAGCTGCGAAACCCTGGCATAAGCGTAAACTTGTGAAACCCTGAGCGTAGACACCAACGACTAGATCCCAGCATAGACGTCGATGACTGAACCCCAGTGTAGACACCGACAACTGAAGGTGAAGCGTAGGTGTATAGAGTTTCAACCCTCAGCGTAAGCTGTCAATCCCAGTGTAAACGCCGAGATGGGCAAAGGCAAGGAAGTGGAAGGGTAGGGGAGGAAGGGTCCTGACTTGACCTTCGTAGAGGATTATGAAGCCATGCTACAGTGCCTGCCCAGGCCAAGGATTCTGTCATGGCCTGGGTCATCACACACATAGGCTCTGATCCCGCCTCTGTTAGTTATTTTGCTTGTGCATGCTTTGTAGCGTAGACAGTCTCGTAGAGGGCTTCGGCGTATACGCCGAGCGTAGAGAGTCAGCATAGAGATTTCGACGTATACGCCGAGCATAAAATATTTTGGTGTATACGCCGAGCGTAAGGAGTTAGCGTAAAGTCTTGAGAGCATAGACTTTCATAGCGTAATCTGTTTTCAGTGCACAGCATAATCACTTTTTTAGCGTAGACGATTGTATCAGCGTATACGCCGAGGGTTTCTTCAACGTATACGCTGAGCATGAATCAGTTCAGTCTTTTTAAGTATGGTTCGGCATAGACCTGTTTTCCTGTAAACTATTTTCGGCGTAAACTGTTTGTTCATTATCTAGCGTAGACTGTTCACGCTGACAGCTTCTGTGGCGTACACACTGAGGGTTTCTTCAGCATATACGCTGAGCGTACAAGGTTCGGGTGACAGCGTAAACAGTTGGTTGTCAGCGTATACGCTGGGTCAGGTAGCGTATACGTAGAGCGTAAACAAATTTTGACAGCGTATACGCTAGGTTTAGCAGCGTATACGCCGAGCGTAAATAAATTTTGACAATGTATACACTAGGTTTAGCAACGTATACGCCGAGCGTAAACAGATTTTGACAACGTATATGCTAGGTTTAACAGCGTATACACCGAGCGTAAATAGTTAGGAAATTTTTCTAAGTGTCGGTCTGTGATATGAACTTTGTTTTTTTTTGTGTCGCTTTGATGCATGGCTGATTTTATGATGGCATTTGTTTGCTTGCAGGGATACTAAGCCTTTTCTCCTCATTGTTGAGCTCGTTGGGGTGCTAACATGGTTTGGCCCCATTAAGGCGGATGAGCCTACCCCGGACCTAACTGTGGACCATAACGGGGTCTGGGTTAGAGAAGGTGTGTGTGAACTCCTGCCCTTCATACTGGACAATTTTGAAGTGGTTATATGATCACACCTGAGTGAACTGGTGGCGCAGAGCATGCTTGAGGCAATGCTGCCAGGAGTCGCGGAGGGTGTCGTTGTCTTCATGGAAGACATCGACGAGGGGCAGCTTACGAATGAGGACGGTTCTTCCCACGGGCCCAGGTCCACACGCCCGTTGGCGCGTGTGTGGGCCCGATTGCCGCGAGGGCAGGACTACCTCAACAACACCTTATTTTTAGCCGCACGTGTGCACACGCTATTCCAGAATCCTCCTGGCACAGTGTACCGGGTGGGCAGGTAGGACCATTTGAGTTTATTGTTTCTTTTCGCTGTTTGGCATTTGCCTCAATTTTGACATCCATTCGTTTGTAGGCCTAAAGTTAATGCAGACGAGATATGTGTTGAGGATGATGGGCTTGCTTTAGCTCGTACTGCTCTAGAGGCATTTATGGCGGGTCCCACCCTTCGTAAAGCTGTATTAGCTCAAACGAAGTGTGATATCGTCTATTTTCACAAACGGTTCTCTAAAGCGTTGGCAATGTGCCAAGCTCGTGGATGGCTGGATAAAGATTGGTCAGACCAAGGGCCAGTCTTCCCTCGTGACTCCGGTTCAGGCAGCACATCCAAGTCCACACTGACGGTAAATGACAACACTTCCTAGATCTACTAATGGATTTATTCAATTGTCGGGGGTTATACTGATATGATGATTTCGAATTGTATTCGCAGTTAACGTACCTCCTAGCGGGGACCCTATCATAACAGGGCGAACCGAGACCACCCTGTCAATGAAGTTCAGGGAGGTCGATAAGGCTCAAAAATGGTTGCGTACCCATGCCCCGTCATCCATCGTTCATTGCCTAGACGATGCCGGCCTCATGGAGCTCTTCATGACCCCGAGCCCTGATGTATCAATAGCGGAGATGATCGGGATCGTTGATTCTTTCAATGAGTCTATCTCTTACTACAGCACCCGGATTAAGGGTGTTAAGATCGTTTTCCATCTGTCACCTAACTTCTTTTCAAACTTATTTGGTGTACCGACAGATGGTATAAATGTAGCTTTAGACAGGGCTCATAAAGAGCTCCANAACTTCTTTTCAAACTTATTTGGTGTACCGACAGATGGTATAAATGTAGCTTTAGACAGGGCTCATAAAGAGCTCCAAACGGTTCGTGAATTGGAGGACTGGCTAGGCGTGGCCAAGGATGCCAAGGGATTCCCAATGTAGGGGAAATCAAAAGTTGAGGAGGTGAATGAACTGTATCCCCTATTTAGGGCACGAGTATTCTCGAAATCCTTGTCCCAGGTATGGAGTCTTGGGATCAAAGCTGTTCGCATCATGCGAACTATCCTAGAAACCGGAGCGCGCTATAATTGGGCCAAATTTTTGTTGTCGGGCATGCATAAGGAGATAGTGCGATTGCGCTCGAATGTCGAGGCACAGTCCCATTTCACTTTTGCCTTTTTTACCGGTTACCTGCGCCGCTTAGCCGAGTTTCTGGTAGTTCGCGCAGACAACAAGTATGTTCTATGGGATCAGGGTCAACTATCCCGCCCGTGGATCAACCACTTGTTTGAAGTTGCTGAGTCCCAAGACCCTCCTGAGGGAATTGATGAATCTGTGTCTATTACGATAGGGGGGTCATCAGGTACCTCTATTCACACTCACGATAGTTTGGGAATAGAGCCAGATGATGTGCCTCTCACTGCAAAAAGAGCTGAGCGGGTTATCAAAGAAACCGTTGGCAAGGCCAAGGGGAAGCTAACAAAGCGCGAGCACTCAACCAAGGAAGCCTCGAACGTCCACGAGCCACAAGTGAAGCGCATACGATTCAAGATGCCTGGTAAGTAGACTTCGCACACTTATTGCTTTATTGTTTTCGTTTGGTTCATAAATTTTACTTTGATTGCTTACATGCCACTGATACCTTCAGACTTGACTCGAGAAGTGAGGAAGCAGGCGTTAGAGACTATTACTGAGGAGGAGGAAATTAACACGGAGCGAAACAATCAGGAGGAAAATGTGGAGAAGGATCAAGGAGGAGGGACGGAAGGGTTGAAGGGAGACACCACAGAAACTGAGCCATTGGATGACCAGGGTGGTGTCGATCAAATGTTCCGCAGCTTTCTTCAGGGAAATCTAGACTTAGGCAATCCCCCAGAAGGTGACAAGGAGCATGGTATGTTTTCTTTTTTATCTCATTTCATCTTGCCCTGTTAGTTGTCATTTCTACGATATTTTATTTTCATATTTTCATTTTTCAGGCGAAGGCAGCGAAACCAGGACGGTGCGTTTGGACGTACCTATGAAAATGGTTCCCCCCGAGAGGACCACGGAGGTTAGTTCGTCCCGCACCCGTGGGCCATCTACTTGGACAGAAATGCCAAGTAAGATGGATTTTGTGGCTGGAATCGTAGAAGAAGTTGTTGAACGAATTCAGGAGGTCCACTCTGAAATAGGTATAACATTTTTGAATCGTTTGCCGTTTTAGAGTTTCACACCCTGTTGTTGTTGTCTTAACGTTTGACCTTTTCATATGCATAGGTGCTAAACTAAGGTGGGACCCTTCTGAGACTATCAGCATAGAGAGTTTACCCACACTCTCCCCGGAAGTGGAGTAGGTGCCAAGACCTATTTATGAGGAGGTGGCAAAAGGTTTTGTGCACAACGCCAAGTCACTGTGGACCTGTAGGCATTTTGTCGAACAGTTGTGGTGCAGATTCAAGCAAAAGAAAAGGAAGTCTTCGAGTTATCAGTTGAACGTGACGATCTTAAGGCTCGGTATGAGTTCGCCTCAGCCAAATTGAGCGGTGATCGTTCTTGGTGGACTTCCAAGGTTACATATACCAGGTATTGGAATCTGCTCAATCGTCATGCATCTCTGACTCGGAGAATGGTGGAACGTAAAGCCCAAATAGATCTCCTGAACCTCAAATGTCAAGATTGGAAAGATTTTGCTTCCAAGGTTCGCAAGTGGGGCCAGGATGAAAAGAACCACAAACATCATTACAAGAAGTCGTTAAAGGAAGTGTCCGTTGAAAAACGCCAACTGGAAATGTTTGTGGAGGGTTTGGGTTTGTGTTCTGCTTTTGATACCTTTGCTCAAAACACAACTGTTGAGATGGAGTCGCCTACAAGGGTGATTACGACCGCTTCTGGGGAAGTGTCTGTGGGTGAATTCCCTCTGAAGCGTCCTACCTGGTCGGCTGTTGACAAGGGAAAGGCCTTGGCTACGTTGACCTAGGCCTTAATGGGACGGATTAGATGAGTGTCTCGGAAGAGGAAATCCTCCGTCGGCTGAAATTTGGCTTAGGGGGATCTCCTATGGTAAGCATTTTGTCATTATGAAATTGATTTGCTAAATAATGTTTGAATTTTTGGCGTTCTCTTATTCTTACATTGATTGTTCTTTTTGTATTTTCAGGATGAAGGCGGTGACGATGTCCAAGAAGCTGGCCCCAGTGGAGCAGGGGCCCCTGATGCCAGCAGATCCAAAGGGGACGACCCTCCCATCCCAGATGCTTAGTTTTTTATCATTTTGTGTTGTTGTGAAACTACTCTGACTCGGATTTATACGGGAATTGTAAATTAAGATGAATGAAACTAGTTAACTCTTGTACTTGTATGTTATTTCATGTATGAAAAACATTTTTGTTTTTTTGTTCATTTTGAGCTTAATTGTAAACATGACACGACAAGGTAAAATGTTTCGGTTGCTTTTTTAGTTTTATCTTCTTGAGAGTAATGCACAGATGTGATCATAAATCGAAGTGTAATGATAAACGAAAGAGGAAAAACAAAGTATAAGTGTGTGATCTAGTTTAAGGCCATTTCGGGCCAGATTCGCACTAGTTTAAGGCCATTTCGGGCCAGATGCGTAGTTTAAGGCCATTTCGGGCCACGTGTGTAGTTTAAGGCCGTTTCGGGCCCCATTCGTAAACAGGGAACATTGTGAATGACATGGGTGGATTTCTGGGTTGACCGACCATTTCTGATCGTGGCTAGTTTTATGTCATTGCGAACATGATAGTTTAACGTCATTCCGGACAGGTTGTAGTTTAGCGTCATTTCGGACGGAGTTGTGTTATTATTTTAACAGTTTTTTGATTTTTCTTATTTTTACATTAGGCGATGTGTCAGCGGGTACGATTTTATATTCGGCATCTCCTTCGCTAATTACGTTGAAAGGTAACTCAGCCCAAGGGACGTTTGGTGGAATGGTTCCTGCGTCAGTGTTTTCAGGCATTTCGATATTTGTTGTGAGTTCTGTGTTAGTTGTTTCTGAGCGAGAAGGTGTATGTACAATGTCAGGCGTAGGTGTTTCTGTTTCTGTTTTGGGTGAATTTTGTTCTATGTTTAAAGGATTAGCACTTACCGGTTTTTGTTCTTTTACATTTTGCTGTTTAGACTCTTCGAGCTTAACCTCCAAGCCTTGGTCCGTGTCCATGTACGATGAAATGATGGGAGTAGCAGCCTCCCCATAAATGATGATTTCACCACCTTCATAAGGTAGATGAATCTCTTGGTGTATAGGGGATGAGACTACTTTCAGTTGGGCTAACCAGGGCCTTCCTAGTATTAGGTTGAATCCTGGCATTTCATCGACTACTACGAAGTCGGCGGATGTGGGGAATCAATCCCCTGCTATGAATTCTAAGTTGATTTTACCCTTAACTATCACGCGCGACCTGCTGAATGATTTTAGGCATGTCGTTGCAGTTGGTTTGATTAACTCCGTCAGCCCTAGTTGTTCAATGATGGGGTATGGTACTACGTTTGTGGCAGCTCCATCATCTACGTGGACCCTATGTATCTTGAACTGATTTATGCGTATCGTTATGAACATGGGGGCTGTTGTTATCTCCCCTGTTTTCTTATCCACCTTAATGTTATCATTGTGGAAGCTTAGTGGTTTGGAAGTTGCCCCTTGGGGCAAGTACATTACCGCATGAATGGATGGTTCATTTGAGGGCAAGTNGTTGCCTTGGGATTCGTATGACGTATGGTGTCGGGTGGGGTTGCGATTGGATAGTCGGATGTGGTTGAGCAAAAGGCTGGCTAGGCACCCTGACGACGTAAGGGCTGGGTTTACTTTGCGTTTAGGAGGTGGAGGATTGGTAATAGTTAGGGATTTGGGATGTCCTAACAACATATGGGGTTGGTTTAAGCGAAGGTTGGACCTCCGCTGTTGCGACTGCGGGTGGTACTCGGACTACGAAAGGGGTAGGCCGAGTAGGAGGGGCTGATAAATTTGAGGGAGTGACAGCGGGAGGTATACGCGCCACGTATGGTTTCTCATGCATCAGGGCGTTAGATGTCGCTACGGTTGAGGGCACTCAAACAACATATGGTTGCTGCGGGACGCGCGGTGGTTGAGGTAAGGATGTGGATGGAGCGGGAGGAACATGGACTACAAACGGCTTGTTAGGTGTTTGTTTTTCGTATTCAGGGCAGGCGGTGTTAATGTTAGGTGTTTCGGGTTCATCATCAAAGCAGATTGTGTTGATAACGTACGGCGCCTCTTTGGTGTTCAGAGGATCTTTATACACCCCCATAGCCTGATTCTGCGGTTGGACCGGGTTGGCCTCATCAAAGGTGATTTGACCTTTATCGATCATTCACTGTATGTCCTGCTTCAGGGTGAAATAGTAATCCGTGCCGTGCCCGTTGCGTTGATGATAGTCGCAGAAGCGATCCATTCTAAAACCTTTGGGCACTAGAGGCTCATCCGGCATTGCTAGGCTTGGGTTCTGAACGAGTTGACAGAACTGATCATGTCTCTAGATGGCCGCGGGGGGTAACTGTTTATGTTTCATTAATCCAGCTTTCAATAGTTGATCGAATAGCTGGGATGGCTTCATAGGTAGTGGCGTATATTGGAAGGGTTCTTTTCTCTCAAAGTTTCTCGTACGGTTTTGTGTTGGGTTCTGCGATGATGATGATTCTGGTGCAGTCGCGGGAGTAGGTCTAGTATAGTTAGTAGGGGCTACTGGCGATTTGTTTTGTTGTTGCGTTTCCGCTATTGCTGCTATAGTTGCTTTAGCCTTCTCTTTATCCTTTTTACTGTGTTGATTTTTGAAAGTTAAATACGCAGGATCGTGGCTATTTTGAGCCACCTCCTTTATATTTTTAATTTGTACAAAAGCTTGGTTAAGGTTACGTGCATTGAGGTAATATAGCTTAGATTTGAAAAAATCGTTAACAGCCCCCTTTAGAATGGTGAGCAGATATGTCTGTGAGATTGGCTCGTGTAGCTCATTGAGAGCGGCGCTCCACCTCTGGATAAATTTTTGCACAGGTTCTAGCGGGCCTTGTTTAACCTGTATAAGGCTGTCCAGTGTAGCTTCAGGTTTCAAGTTATACTTGAACCTGGTCACAAATTAATGTAATAGCTCTTCCAGGGAAAATATAGAATTCCTCGGTAAGGCCCGATACCAATCAAGCAGTCTCCCTGCGAGGGACATAGGGAATACTCGCAAAATGGCATGGGGCCATGCCTGGAGTAAAGCGCATTCTAACCTAAACGTTATAAGATGTGCATTGGGGTCTGTTTCCCCATTATATTTAGTTAGTGTGGGCAATGATATGCCTTTGGGCAAGGTTAGAGGCGGGACGGAAGAGCTGATGGGGTCATCGTGGTAGAAATCCACTACCTTCAGCTCTCCGTCGGCAGCCGTTTTGAGGCGCTTGACCTCATTAGTTAGTTCTTGCATCAATTTTTTAGCATCTGCCCAGTCTTGGGCACTAGGTGACATAGCGGCTTGAGGTTGTGGTACATTGTACAGGTTGGACTGTTGGATGGTAGGTTGAAAGGCTAAAAGCTGTGCAGTCGACGATGGTGCTTGTGGGATGTTTATGGTGTGTGGCACCAGGGATGGCACATTGTAAACGAGGGGTTGTTGTTGCGGCGGTTGCGGCTGTACTTGGGGAATGTTGGTCGGCAGGATCGTATGGGGTGGCACGTTGTGGTGAGAGGGTTGATGTGATGGCACACCCATCGCTGCCCATTGCCCGATCATGTTTTGTGGAGGAATTCCCTGTTGGGTTACAGCGATGGAAGGGGCCTCGTGCGTTTGGATGTGGGGGATATAGTGAGCGGACGTAGATGCCGGTATCACATGTGGCATCCCAATCACTCGGGGTGAGAAGGTTGCTCCCACNCGTAAAACGTACAGCGTATGTTTGGCAGCGTAAACGCTGGGGATTTTGCAGATAGAGTTAGTGTATGGTTGACAGCGTAAATGCTGAAAGACTTGTAGATGGTGAATTCTAAACAAGGCAGCGTAGATGCTGGATAGTTCACAGGTAAGGTTTTAGACTTGACAGCGTAAACGTTGGTAGGTTTTCAGAGAGAATCGGCGTATGGTTGGCAACGTGAACGCCCAACAGAGTGAACGCTGGGAAGCTTGTAAGTAAGGTTTTAGGCAGAGGCCCTCCTTCTAGCACCAATTTCTGTACTGTCTGAAATCATCGGTCTTCGGCTGGAAGGAAACAGAGACCGGGGGATTGCGGGACATGCACAGAAGACCCTACCTTCGCCTGAGGGCGAGCTGGAATGAACGAAGGTAAAGTACCTTGGGTGGTCTGCACGCGGATCAGACAAGGATTTCCCCAAACATACACCGAAGTGCAATATGTTGGGTTATATGTGAACGGCGTAACGAGCGTAAAATAGGGCGTAAACAGCGTAACTGATGCAAACCGTGCGTAAACGTAAACGAGCGAAAACAGAATACATGCAACAATTAATGCAAACTGTAAACGATTTTGGGAAGAAAATGTAACAATGGCATTACAGAATGAGAGTACAATGCACCGGTCTAACGCAGTTGTGACTAGGACACAAGGCGGACGAAAAGCCCCGGTGGATGCAGGGATGACTGTGGGCTGGTTCGCATTGTAGGCATAGCGTAGAGGCTGTATGCTCAGCGTACAGGGTCTTCCAGCATAGACAATTTTCTGCTCTGGTTCTCAGCATCTCTGCTCTTTGGTTTGCTTTGGGATTTTTGCCAACCGTTCAGGTCCTCGTGAAAAATTGGGGTTTTTATACAGGTTTTGACGGCAGACTCGGGTTGGGTGACACGTGGTGCGTTGACCAGGTGCAAAAGCGTAAAATTTACAAGTGTACAATATGTTACATTTGACGGGCGTATACGCTGTGTCTGGCGAGCGTAGACTGCAGGCGTATACGCTGGATGTGCTGAGCATATGCGAATTTAGACGTAGATGTTGTGGACGCCGGGCGTATACGCTGATGGTTGCTAGGTGCATACGTTGGGGCATATACGCTGATGTTTGCTGCCTTGTGCCAAATCTTGCTCTGCAGTGCTGTTTCCATGCCGTCTTTGGAGATTTCATGTCGGGCGTATACATCTGTTGTACCTATTGAGCGTACATGTGAGGTGTATACGCTGGGCGTGTATGCTGGATGTCTACGCTGTGGACTTCGGGCGCATACGCTGGGAATGTCGGGCGTATACGCTGAGAATGTTAACTTGGGCGTATACGCCGGGCGTATACGCTGAGAATGCATACTTAGTAAAAATCAAGCATCTGATCTCCGAAGTTGCCGTGTGTGACACCAGATGTAGTTGTGGTCGTCTATGGGTCCCAGGGACCTGCTTCGCGTTGGAGTAGTACTAAGCTCGAATTTTTGTGGTGTTTCAATTATGACCATGGTAAGAACCTCTTATTAATGGAATGGATGGATGGATGACATGGCCTCACTATCCAAATAATCAATCCCTCATGACTTGACAACATAGAGAAAACCTTACCTCAATGGGCTACATGATGTTGTTTTATTCACAAATGAGATTACTAACAAAGGAAATGAAAAGAAAATGTGGAAAAAGTTGAAAAAGGATAGGAAAATTTTGTATCAAGAAATGGAAAAATGATAAAAAAAATGTAAAACAAAAGATGAAAAATACTTATTAGTTCTTGAATCAGGATGGAGCATCTCCTCTATGACTAAGCATTTGGTCATGACAAGAATTAATAAGTGGATACGTAGGCTCCATGCATTTGTGAAATAGTGTTACACTTTCATTTTCAGGCCATTGGTGTCTTTTGATTTAGTGGTAGCTACGTAGATGGGTTGTTTCTCACACATTTGTTTTTTAAATGTATGGTTGATCAGAGTATGAGTTGTGTAAACTTTGTGGATGTTTGGCCCCAACTGCACCCTTGATCATGATTAGTTATGCATGGATTTGTTTGTCTCTCCATAGTGCTAGCTTTATTACTTTTGTTAGGTGTTGGAGTAAAAATGGATGTTAGCCTTTATGTAGGATCAAAGGACATTGGTTGTGAAAGGAAGGATGTTGCACTTGATTAGCATGGTGCTAGCTTGCATGAGTTAGTAGGTCCATGAGTGTTGCACTTATGCATGGGAGTTGTCATAAATAAAGGATGTTTCTAGGATTTTTGTGGGGACCTACTAGCATTATCATGTCGATGTATCTTTGTAGCACGAGTAACATTTCATCGTTGATCTTGTGGTGTTGAACCTTCCTATGACACATGATGGAGTAGAGTATGAGAATATTGAGGATATGATGAAGGGTAAGAGGTGTAAGGTGGTGATCCTTCAGAAGATGTCATGGGTTGATGATTATCGGGAGAGTGGTAGTCGTGATTTGAAGTAAGGAAGTAGAACTAGTTGGGGAAACATGTTGTTGAACATAATATCCATATAGGTTTGGTTGGTAGTAAGGGTAGCACTAGTTTGATGATGATGGCCTCCCCCACAACTATGAGTTTTTCCACTACATTGGATGATAGTATTGAGGTTGGTAATGAGTCCCACTAGGATAGTATGATTGGTTGTAGTACTATCTATAATTACCTTGTGAGAAAGGTAATTTCCTAGGCATTTGCTTTTGTATGAACTTGGGATTCAATGCAAAAGCTCAATACTCATGTAGGTGCAACATGATTGAGTAATTGTCCTTTGCATGGTCATATATGCAAATGTCACATCTATCATCTTCTTCTGTGGTGGAGTCTATAGCCTTGTCTTCTACAGCCACTTTCCCTTTTTGTTGATAAGTGTTCCTACCGATTTCTTGGTTCTTTTTCCTCGTTTTGTTATGATCACTTGATTCATTTTGCATTACTCTCTCCTCTACAATTTCTATGAAAGTTGTAACTTTCTTATTTATCCATTTCAACATCTTATCAAATCTTGCTTCAAGTTCATTGATAGACTTTTGTATTGACAAGTTTTGTTGTGAAATCACCTTATTGAGGATTGCCTTTTTTTCTTGATCATAGATGTGAACCTTTTTCTTTTGAAGAGTTAGGTCTCAATGATATTTCTCAACATTCTCCCATTTACATAGCTCTTATTCTTCTTTTGTTACACACTTAATTAGCTTTTGGATCTAATGGCTTCCTAGCTTGGATAATTGACCTTGAGCATACATCCCCAGGGTCTCTCTCATTCGACTATGAAGCACATCTATGATGTGGAAAAGTTTCTCTTCTTGAGGGAAACCATGGCCTGGGCATCTATTCAATAGAGAATAATATCTATCTAGGGCCATATCCAAGAATTCATTTTTCTCTTACTTCTATTTTTCATTGAAAAGTTCCAACATTGTGGACCACTGATGGATTAAATTTGGTTTCAATGATATATACCACATTTTGGCTTTATCTATTAGTGTCCTAGGAAAGAGCTTAAGCATTTGTTACCCACTTTCAATGTTTTGTAAAATGCAAACATCATGGAAGACTTGTAAATGATGTTGTGGATAAGAATCATAGCCTCTTGTAAATTTAGGGATATTATTCATATCAAGCCTTTTGATGCAACTTTCCTTGTAATGCCTGTTGGGTATTTTAACTACCTTTATAATCTGCATCATGCTCTTGGTGCCCAACAAGGGTTCATTGTCGTTAGACATGTCATGGTGAAAATTCCTATTTCTATTTGTCTGATTGTGATGATTTTTTCTATGTTCATTTTGATGTCTTTGATTTTCCCTTAGTTTTGATTTCTATCCTTATTTTGACCCCATAGTGGAGCTTTATTTCTATACTTA
>MNCI01013080.1:52006-77990 GCA_015680685.1 Gnetum montanum
CACTTCCTTGTAAAAGAGACATTGTTGTTGGTTTATGATGTGTGTGACTTAATATTTTCCAAAAGATAAATCGTTGTTACCTTTACAACGATTGTATATAATATAACTAATCTAGATAACTAGCACCAGCCCTGGCAATGGCACCAACAATGAGCAGCAAGGCACCCCTACACCCAACCATACAAATCATAAGCGTTCATGCATGATCTGGTCGAATTCCGTGGATGGGACTAGTTATGTATCTAGATTGTTATGTTTTGATTGTAGTTCGTTGTCTTCTCACTTGGACTAGTGGTAGCTTTGTCATGTATGACTTAGTCCAAAGTGATGCATATGATAATTGATGTTATTTGGCCTTATGTTACTCCTAAAGATAATAAAGAAATCAATTATTTAAACTAATTAACAATGAAAAGCAAAGTCTAAACTAGCCTATATGTAATGAGTATTCAGTCACTAATCATTTGTATGTGCCTTGGACTTCGAGCAACTACTGCTAAGATTACCAAGCGTACTGTTACTACGCATACCAAATGATAACACTGCTGGGTTACCAAGTAGTTACACTTAAGCACTTGCAATTAGTCATCCTCATTGCACTTAATGATAGAAATAGTAAAGAGCAATGAATGATAACATTAACTAAGGAAAATAGTAAACATTTAAGCAATTAAAAATAATAATAAAGCTAAGTGAATGTTGCAATGATGGAAGTAATCTTGATCTTTACTGCCGAACATGTAACGTGTCCAAGTACGCCACACTCAAATAAGGATGTCTTACAATTACTTAACATCACACTGCGAGCATGCACTGGAAAACAAACTAATTGAATTTCTCTAAGTCTACTTAAAATCTATTTGAATCCATATTCCAACCATGCACTCAAGTGTTGTATTTATAGGCTAGCACGGAAGGGGTGATATTAGATCTTCGACATCGAAGGTTGTGCCCCCAATATCAGATACTTGGCATTGCAACTTCGATATCAGATACTCGATATTGCAGTTGTGCAAAACATACCTCATCAACAAAGAATGACAAATGATAAATAGTGCTCCACATTTGCAATGTTTTGACAAATGATAAATAGTGCTCCACATTTGCAATGTTTTATACAATATGATTTGTAATGTACATATGCACATATGGCTTAGCCTATGATGCACATGCCATGATATTTCTTTTGAGAACACATTATGCTTCGTATGAGCTATGACCATGGCATATTCATTGCCTATTAAAGCAAGAGATAACCTTTGCCCGTTATTGGACCTTATTTGTTGCTCTCAACTCCTACTCATCGCACTCATTACATCAATTAACTATATCTTTACACCGCTGTATTAATTTTTTTTTTCTCGTCATTTGCTGTGTCAATGCGTTCCACGTTTCAAATTCAGATCTTATTTTTAACCAGGTCTCAGTTCACTGCCTTATTCATTTGGTCTCAACACATTCGTTAATTATGCCTTCCTGACTGGTTTAATAATACCAATACTAATAGTCGTTCAGTCATCTGTACTCCTCGCTTTATTAACTCACAGAGTAACAGAGATTTATTTGGAAAGGTATATAATCTTCTTAAATTAACTCTAACATGCTATCATTTACCGAAAGGGTAGTCGGAGAATGGGAAAAGAGAAAATTAAGGAAAAATAAAACAGAGAAAACAGAAAGACGGATCTCAGTGCAATTTTTCGTTTTGGAAATAAATGCGCTACTTTCACTTGTTGGGCGTTATCAGTGTTCAGTCGTAGTTGGTCCTCTGAACGGATGTTTCACGCCTAAATACCGGTTAGATAGAAATTTCATCTTCACGGTTTTCCTGTACTTTTCCTGCATTTCTTCTTGAAAGTTCTTCCATTTCTTGTTTTGTCCGATTTAAACACATAAATTACAGCGTGAGAATTTACAAAGGTGATGGTGTTTCGTTGTATTCCTTTGAGATTGTTTTATCTCAAACTCAAGTTTGCATTGTGTACGAACTTAAAGAAGGCATTATAAAAATCATGATGGAGATGTCTCTGAAGTGTATTATGTTTAAACCAAGAATAACTTTTTATGTATCCATTTTATTTTCCATGGCTTAGCTGTCCTCTTATTGCTCTAATGAGGGGAATGAAAATGTTTCTGTTATAATAAAATTTAGTCTATATTCATGAGCTCAAACCATAACTGCATTGGATTTTAAGGAACTTGAATTTGTACCTCTGAATTTATTTTTGAATTCGATTGAAAGATTCACTGCGTTATATTCATGTACAGTCAAAATGCTTTGCAAAAACTCAGAATTGTGTAAATGTTGTCAGTATCACGGTCATGACTTGCTTGCATGAAATTTAACTTGATCGGGGCATTGCATATGACAGACTGTCTATTACAGCAGAAAGTTTAATGAATGCATGCAGTTACCATGTCAGCATGATTAAGCATTCCAAGATTTGATTGCGAGAAAGTTCCTATCCGAAGTTTATCACTAGTAAATAAATGTCTTCTTAATTTGAATTTTGACATCTTGAACAATACATGGACAATTTTTATGTTTATTTTTTATTTTTGAAAGATATCAGTAACGTGTTCTAACTAAAATTATAAAGAAAGTCCGTAGGAAGCACTGAAATTTCTGGACACAACATAATTCACATTTGTTTGAAAATTTGGTTACATGTTATTTAGTTGATTATAGATGAATATGTCAAAATGAAAAATTTCCTTTATGCCAGGTAATGTAGCAGTCAGTGAATTGATGATGATGATGGTGTCACCATCAGGAGTCGTCTACAGCGGACTCATCCTGTAAGGACCATGAATACTCTGCAAACGGTACAGCACAATGCAATTGCAGCCATAAAAAGACGAGGCCTTGGTATCAATCCCTTGAAGAGTTGCTGAAAAACACCAGCTGCAGCCATTGAAACTCCATATTATTTTTGGAGGACTAAATACCCACAATTCCCGATCATTTCATTGGAATTTTTAAGCAAAAAGGACTAGTGAATTGTGGATACAACCGTAACGTTTTGCAAGAGGATAAGCTAAAACCTTGGAATCAAGAAATTTCGTTCTTGGCCTTCCATTAAAGTATCAATATATGTAGATAAACTCCAGATGTTTTCTGATGAATGGAAAGAAATTTTTCAGGGCTTAAATAACCAAGGTTGCTTCTGTTATGAGGTCATAAAAACCAACACCATGAAAAGTTATTTCTCCTCCACTTTCTTAAATTTATTGTTAGGGTATGTGGTTAGGCTTGACAGATACTAGTGCCTATAAGATAGCACTGACATGAACCAAGCTTGCATGTTTTTCTCCTTTTACAGAACTATGGTGATTATTCAATGGAGGCGCCCAAGATTTTACACAGGTACACACATGGGATGAAAAAAGTGAAAAATTCACCAGAATTTAGGTTACAAGAGTCAAAATTAGCAAGGTTGCAAAACAAAATCAGAGATGCGGATTGTGAAAAAGCGAATTCTTGTACTTAAGCGTCCAACTGAGAAGTTTGAAGATTTACACAATGCTTTAAGTTTTCCAGGTCATTCCATCAAGCGTTCAGACCAAGAAAGAGGATTGACAACATCACACAGTCTCACAGTTAAGCACACAGGTGAAATGTTGTTGAAATGTCAAGATCAAAATTGCTTACACCCTTTATGTATTGGCTTAAGGAATGTCTCAAAATGCCAAAAAAGTTTATGCAATCAAAATTGTCAAATTTGTAATCATAATTACCAAATTGTTTTCACAGAAATCAGAAACAGAAGCAAAATCTAAGAGCTTTGGAAGCACAGCCTTCATTCTTAATGCTGTTGGGGTTTCTAAACTTAATTGTTTCCTTCATCCAAGAGACTTTGAGTTTGAAGAACCTTTCTGTAAAAGACTTAAGATCAGCAATAGCACACTGTCTCAGATTAAAGACCATATTGATGAACTGGAAATATCAGCCTTAAGCTCTACTGATGCAGAAGCGACATCTAAAGATCAAATAATTGTGTTGAAGACCATTTAATAGAAAAAGTGCCATTTAAAGCTTGGAAGAGCATACATTTAGACAAAATGATGTCCAAACAAAAATGGCACATGCATAATGGTAACTTGCTGCTAGATAAAAATGGCTTGCCTTCTTTAGCTATTACAAAGAGCTTGTCATCAAAATTTAACAGAGATGAAAAGCATGTTATGGAAGAAAGAAAATCTTCAAGATCATTTTCTGAAAATTCTGCTTCTGAAAAATCTAGGAAAATTGAATCCAGAGGTTTTTCTCTGATTGATTCCTTTACACCAGAACAAATTATGGATCATATAACAGGTTTACAACAATCATCTGAACAGGTCCGTAAGTATAATTGTTATGTTTTTAATTTGCATAGACAGTAAATGCTGTTGAACTGAGAATCTGTTGGTAGATTGGGATAGCAATTTTAAAAAAGTCAAGGATTCCAGTGTTCATGTGTATTACAATTTACTATTATATTGTAATTTCATTTTATTGAATGCTTGTGTCCATTGGATGAACTAATTGATCACTTCACAGATCAATAGCAACATGGTAAAACACCAGAATGCAGAGCATCAAAAGGAGATTCTATGCCAGCTGTGCTTAAAAGGAAAGCTAAGATATGAACCTCTTCCTATATATTGTATACATTGTGGTATACGGATCAAACTTAGTGAAACTTATTACTCTAACAATGAAAGTATTTCAAATGTCTGTTTTTGTATAGCATGCTGTAAGAATAGCAAAGGTGACATAGCTGGCTCAGATGGGTTAGTTTATAACAAGGACGAGTTCATAGAGCAAAAGAATGCCGAGCAAGCTGAAGAAGGGGTAGTAATTAGGTTTTTATTTTAAATATTTTATTTGGATGTGAACACAAGTACAATCCATACTTTAATTTCTAATTTGTTTGCTTGCTATTACGCAGTGGATACAATGTTCTAAATGCAAGGGATGGCAACATCAAGTATGTGCATTATTCAATGTGAAGATGAGTGAATCTGGATTGGATTATACTTGTCTGCTATGTTGCATAGCAAAAATGGAAAGAGGGGATCTTAAGCCATTAGCTAAATGTTATATGCTTGGTGCAAAGGACTTACCTAGGACACATTTAAGTGATCACATTGAAAGGAGGCTTTTTAGAAGGTTGAAGCTGGAAAGAACACAAAGAGCAAAACAGTTTGACAGGAAATTTGAAGAGGTAGAATGATTTCCTTTCGGAAATAACTAAAATGGGACTTTTAAGTTACATTGTTTCAAGTCATATGAGACAAGTATTCTTGGTTGTCTTTATTATTTATGTTGAAACAATGATATTGCTGCTTCATTTAAAGTTTAAAATCCTTGTAAATGCCTGAATGGTAATATTCACACACTTGAAATCTGAAAACTAAACCTGGAAATTTAGCATGTATTGTACAACTATCCATTAAATAATTCTATTTATTTATGCTTGTCAGCATCTTACTCGAGTAAATTGAGTTGAAACAGTGTGCTAGTTGAACGTTATTTTAGGCTACTCTTACAAACATTCCAACTGCAAAGACTTCCATCATTAAAGATTCCTCAAAAATCTGTATCAACTTCAAATTAAATGCAAACACAGAATTTCATGATTTAAATATTCTATTTGCTTTTTCTCTCTAGGGATGCCTTTTTCCCAGGTTGTCAGGAAATTGTTACTATTATATCAGGTTGTGGTTTTGCTTAACAATGTCCTAATTGAAGTTACTTTTGGTTTACACTTGCAAGCAGAATTTCAACCGGTTATATTCTAAATTTGAAGATTCTTCAGAGAATTTTTGTCAACTTCAAGTTAAAAAAAAAAAAAAAAAAAAAAAAAAAATTTTCATNAATATACAGCTTGCCTTTCCTCTCTGGGGATGCTGCATTAGCAATTCCCCAGGAGGTTGCTATTACTAAAGTTCAGTTTGTGGTATTGCTCACATTAGCTCTTGAGACACGCATTAATCCATGTGTTAAAAATATAACATTTACTATATGTGCAAACATGCAATTTAGTTATATCTGTTGTAATTATTCATTTTATAAATCAACTGTTATTTTAAACAGCAAGATGGAATTCTAACGTTTACCGATTTTTCATTATCTGCTAATATGCAACAGTTGAGAGTCATTTTAGGCTTTTAGTTGTGTCTTGGATTGAAAGTTATTAGGCTCTTTGATGGTACCATTTAATGTATCTAAGCCTATGATTTCTTTTTGGAATTTGGATTTGCATTCTCACTCACAGGGAAAGAGATATTAATATGTATATAAACTGACTTACAGGTGAATGGAGCAGAACCCTTGGTTGTAAGGGTTGTATCGGCTGTGGATAAGAAAGTACAAGTGAAGCCACACTTTCAGAAAGTCGTATGTGATAAAGCATACCCTAAAGAATTTCCTTACAGGTCAAAGGTATGTTGTGCACCATCTAATTTTTCAATAATTTCTGATATAAAATAATATGTATTTGAATGAGATGTTTACTACTTCATCCATGACCAATCTTGAATTACCATGATGGTCGATACAGAACATTATATTTTCCAGTAGTCAGAGTTGTCATATACTAAATTAAGTTTGAGCCTGTAATAGACATTAGAATATTCTCATGGACATAATGTTTGATAGAAAGCAGCAGTGGCTTCTTTTACAAAGCAAAATTTATTAAATTCAATACCATATGGGACTTTCTCTTTCCCCTTTTCCAAGGCCATCCCTCTTAAAGACATTTAAATAATTGTTAATGATTAAGGGGTCGAGGTTGAAAACTTGCAAGCAAATAGGCATTGTGCTTCATAAGGAAACTGATACTGATGTTTTATGTGCCAACCATGCTTGTAATGGAATCTAGTTTACATTAACATATAATTCTAAATGTAGCCAATACCTACCGGTTAGTAATGTACTGGGAAAAAAGCCAGGATATACTAGATGTTATTATTTAAAACGAGATGTGAGAGGATAGGAATCACTGTTTTATGTATCAACTGGATGAGGATAGAAATGCTTTAGTTAAGACTAAAGCGATGTATGAATTCGAATGATTTATGCCAAGTTTTTGTATTTACCCAAACAATAAAATTTCTGGGGCAGCTAACATGTTAAAATGATCTTACTTTGAAAGAATTATGTGTGAATCAATTATGGAGAATTTGATTCTGTGCTTGAAGTGAATAAAATGGAATAGCACATTTTTAATAAAATAGTATAAATAAATCTGAAATATGTTCTGCCTTAATTTTCAAATGCAGTTGTAAGCCAATCTCCTGTTGTTGGGTGATTTCTTATGTATTAACTGTAAGCTAACAACGAGGTGTTAACTTCATGGCAAGAGCCTTGGCATAGAAAACCTAGGCTACAAGTTTGATTCCAATTGGCAATACTGAATTATGAACCAAAAAAAAATTGTAAAAGGAATTCTGAAACTGGTGTGGTGCAATAGATCCAAGAGGCTCTCAATGGACAGAAGTAAAAGTAAAAGTTCAGTTTCAGTTTTAGCATTAATCATGAATGATTTTCTTTCAGAAACTACAACTTACTAGCCAACTCATAGTAATTGGGAAAAACTTATGACTAGAAATTACAAATTTCATCAAATTGACCCTTTTTGTTTTATATTCATAGCTGAAGTCAAACTACTAGTTGGGCTCATTTATGATACTGGTTAATAGTTAAAGGTGACATATAATGCCTTAATAATACATTCATTGCAAGTCAAATGTTGTAAATGATTTCTGTGAGAAGGGAAATCCTGGTTTTTATAGTGGCTCGGTCACTGCAACATGAAAGTGTACATCATAAAATTTAAACAAGAAAATCTATTTGGATATACACTAAGGAACACTATTTTTCTACCTAAATCCCTTTCCAATTTTTTTTTTTTTTTGACTTCCCTCACTAGTGTGATATTGCAAGCCATACTGAGATTACAGTTCCAGTTTTTGGCTGGAAAATCATAAGGTTATGCCTCTACCATTCATACCAAATACTTGATAACAATGCCAAAAAGGTTTTCTTTTTGACTTATTGCCAGCATGGCAATTCTACAAGGGTAAATCCATCGTAGTTTTTAAGCAAAACCAAATTTTGTTGAGAAATCAATTTGAATTGCTTCAAATTTGGCCTACAAGTAGGTAAAGCAGCAAAAATGATTTAAGCTTTCACTTTCTTAAATAGTGTGGAAAACTGTCTACACCATTTGTTCCTTCAGGATGAGAACATCCCTTCTTAGAATCTTGTTTGTAAGGCGCTCATTCAGAAGGATATATATCCATGTTGCAAGTACTTTATGCTTACATTTCTTAAAAGTGATAATGTACCTCATGTTGATACATTATGGAATAGGCTGATGTTGTAATATAATTTTTATCTTTCCAAGTAACACCCATAAGTTTAAATTCACAATGCTGCATAAATCAAGTTTGAATTTTTTCAAGCCTTATTCAAATGGATTAGTCATCAGGGTATTATGAATTGACAGTTTGTTATACTTGCATTTCATTACTTGGGCCCATGGCTTATCTCCATGTATAATTGTTATACCAACTTACTTGGTGAAGAGAGATTGAAGCCTACTAATATTGCACTCTTCATTTCCCAAGGCTGGCAAATTTCATCTCAATTAATAGCAGACAAGGTTCTAGGCATTTTTAAAGACCATAGGAATGCTTTCTCCATCTACCCAATTTGGTCAATTATGATTTTAAGTGTTTTGAAACATGACATTAGGTATGATAGGAGGGCTATAAGTGCTGTCTTAATGAGCTAATGTCTTCCTGCTTGTGATAACAGTCTAGCCTTTCAGCCTTTTAAATGCTTAGGAGTTTTTGCAAGAAGTTACTCTTATCTGACCATAGTCAATAGAATACTCAACACTTTGTCGCATGTCTGCCCTGCTCTTGTTCATATGTTTTTGGAATGCCAAAGCAATGTAATTTACTCTTTTCTATATTTATAATTAACCTTATTGCCTTGGAGAAATTGATTAACACTTCCTATACTTTATGAGCAAATCAATAACTGCTTTTCTAAAAATAAATGAATCATACATGAATTATGAAAGGATGAACTCAAAACACAAGAAAATGGAAAACCCATGCAACTCAAAGAGTTTAGATAAGAGCCTAAGCCTTTTGTTACAAGAATAAATAAATAAGGCAAAATAGGATCTCACTGCTTGTGTTCATTGCATGTTCAAAAATTGCCTACCCTTAAGCTAAAACTTTAGAGCCTTGGAAATATTGTTTTAGCTTTTTGATCCAGTTTAGCCTATGAAATATTGCAAATTGAGTTGATAATAGGTCTTTCTTATGTTTGGTTTAAATGCCAAACTAGGCTATTGTTTATTTATTTATTGAGAAGAATTTGGGTAGTTATATTATAAACACATATGTAAGGTTATATGTACAACAAAGTTGGGGGAGATACACCCCCTCTATCCCCCACACCTGCCCCCAACACCCCCAAACTCAACCACCCACACAACCCCAACTCTTTCCCCCCCCACCCCCCACCCCCCCACCCCCCGCCCTCACCCTTGCCAAGTCGGCTTCAAATTTGTGTTGGAGCTCTCGACGGATATATTTGGTTTGGGGCAGAGTAGTATCAAGAGAGGTTTGCTTTGAGATAGCAGTTATCCTCTACCACTCACCACATGTCTCATTCCCCAAAACCTTGAGCTTGTCAGATGTTGGAGAGGAAGCCACACCCACTAACGACTACCAATGCCCATAGACAACCATGCATGACATATGCCAGATTGGGGGCAACACCATCGACAATGTTGCATTCCAGAGGGCCAAGATCAACCTCGAATACCGACCTTGCCGCCATTGATGTAGCGAAGCAAGGAAGAACTTCGGAATGTTGACTCTGTAGCCTAGCCATAGGCATTTTAGAAATGTGAAGTGCGCTTCCTGAAACTTCAAAATGTTGCCAGATTGCACAAAAAACTGATCAATTAGCTTAGCGACATCCTGCCACAGTGGTGGCAAGGCCGACTTGGGGACCTGTCCACTCCCTGTTTTGGGGATGGGCCCTTCAAAGAAACCCTCAGCGTCTTGCAAGCCTCTCCCAGTGGGGAGAACCACCTCCTTGTCCACCGAAATCTCAAGATACTGAGCCAAAGCCTCCTTGGTTAGGGTAATCGACATGCTCCAAAAAGTAGTAGAATTGGCCCTCTAGTTTCAGTAGAAAGAGCCATCATTGAGATCAAGGTCCCCCACCAGCTAAGGGAGAAGGTCAACCCATCTAGCACACGTAATCAAACCCCAAAGAACTTGGTTACCTTGGTACCCCACATAGGCCAGCTCGTAGGTGGGGGTAACACCCATCACAATAGCAGCCTCCCGCCATAGTTGGATACGAAGGGTAGCAACTTGTGTGGCAAGAAGAAGTGGCACACCAAAGACACCAGAGGATCGTGGTCTCCAAGGAGTCCCTGTCAAGCTTGATCGACATCTGGAGTGCAACAGACCAAATGTCAGTTACAAAATGGCATTGATACACAAAGTGGTGCAACGTTTTAGGTTTTGACACACATAAAGGACAAGTGTTGTCAATATTAATGCCCCGTGTCCTAAGCAAAATGTGCACCAGCAGCGCAACATGAGACACAAGCCAAAGGAATGCTTTTATTTTTCTGGTAATCGGCCCGCCCAAATCACCCTCCATCCCTTGACCATAGGGTATTTATTTTTGATAATATCGCACAGCTGTGTGCCCTGCATTCCCCCTTGGGACATGGCTTGCACATGTCACGGCTTGCACATGCCTACAAAGAGTATGCCAAATATGTGAGTCCTAAGTGCCCATTGTCCACGGCTGGTATTTGTTTCTCATGATGTGAAGCCATTGGGCTGAGTTGTCATTATGATGTGAATCCACTGGGCTATTGTTAATTCAAAATAGAAGGAATAATTTCTTGCACTACAATAACTTAATTGAATATATGATGCCCTTGGAGTAATCTGGTTGGCTCTGCGGCTAGTTGTAGATTGTACTATACCTATTATAATGGTAGAATGCACCATGTTTGTGTACTAAGTTAACCATATTAAAATTTGACTTTAAGTTAATAAAATTACCCACACTTGCATTTGCCCTTCTGTAGTTGCAACGCTACACTGCAAGTTTACTTTATGATTGGTACATATTTATTGCTTGTTCATAAGTACAGCATTAAAATGTTTCATTCATAGTGTTTAATACAATTCCCTTTATTAAAAGTTACCAGTTCACACACAACTTGTTTGTTAATGAAATTTAAGTGATACTTGAGAATGGCTTGTTTGATAATATGGTGGCTTGCTTGATAATATGGATTCTTGTTGACAGCTTAGTATCATTAGAAAAAATTCATTTATGATACATTGTGGTTCACTTTACAATGTTAATAGGACACAATGACACCAGCAGTTGTTCCATTGACTTATATTCAATGACAACGTTTTCCATCGAGGATCATGTATGACAAAGAAACAAATTATAGATTAGGATATGTAAAGCCTGTGTGGAATGTACTTGACAGCTGATAAACATAAGCTTTACAGATTAATAAATAGTGGAAATAAAGCATCGTGTGACAACATTAAGATTGTTTGGGGGTAAATTTTTAATTATGCAATTAATGTAACTTTGGGTGTCGTGACAATTATATATTTCACCAATTAGGCAACACAACAAACATATCATTTTTTGGTTGGTTTCTTTTAGCCGTTTTGACAACTATAGTTTTTACTCCTTGGAAGCAAGACTATTTCATTGTTTTTGAGTTTTGATTATCACAAACTTAAAAATATTTTCTGCATCCTTTGGTGCTTCATTTTTGTTGTTGCAATTAGAGATGCTAACCATATCAACTTTGTTATTTTCAGTTAGTTTATCATGACATCTTCTGTTTTAACAAATCTGCTTCTTGTTTAAATGTTTTGCCGAACCATGCTGTTAAGAAACTTTGGAAGCTCCATGAAACAACAGAAGCTGAAAAGCGCCTTATTTAAAGGATATTAATTTTGATAGATTCTTGAGATTAATAAATTTGCCTTGAACTTTCATTAGGTTATACTGCTCTTTCAAAAGATAGATGGTGTAGAAGTTTGTCTCTTCAGCATGTATGTTCAGGAATATGGTGCAGACTGTCCAGAGCCTAATAAAAGACATATCTCTTTAGCTTATCTGGATACAGTGAAATATTTCACGCCAAATGAGAAAACTATTTCTGGAGAGTCTCTTCGTACTTTTGTCTATCATGAAGTCTTGGTAACTTTCTTAGCACATAAAGATTATGCATAGGCTAGCTTTACTTTCTGTTTAAGCATTCCTATGTGTTTGTTTTCAAAATTACTTTACAAATTTCATTGGTTAATTTAGATTATTTTGATTTATCTGGGGATGTCTATTTATGGCTTGAGCACTAACCGTTTTTTTCCCCTTTAAAGATTGGATATTTAGAATATTGCAAAAGAAGGGGCTTTACAAGCTGCTACATATGGGCCTGCCCTCCTTTAAAAGGGGAAGATTATATAATATATGGTCATCCAGAGACACAGCAGATTCCAGATTGTGGCAAACTTAGAGAATGGTAAAAAAAAAAAAAAAAGAGTTTTCCTTGAACTTGCTTCTGTTTCTGGAATTGTCACCATAAAAATAATTTCCTCAATGCAATCTTTGATAATGGCATTCCGTGCAATTGCTTGGTTTGGATTGAAAAAACTGTTAATTTTAACTTCATCTTCAGTTCTTAAAGGTGCTTATTTGAGTAAAAATGCGGGTTATTCAAAGATGAATATATAGTTTTCATATCTGCTAACGGTATTTCGATACTCAGTAGCTTATTGTTATAGTATGTGACATTTTGCTGGTCCATGTCTTCAAGGGAAAAAGCACACCATTTTTTTGTTATGAATGCAAATCTAAATCTTGTAGCTCTCTTGTTTGATTTGTACATGCGTTTTGTCTTTTCTGTAAGGGATCAGCCATTGATAGCTAATTACATATGGCTTCTTTCTCGATAGTTCTGTGGGTCTGTTTTTCTAAAAGTGATTTCTCTATGATGTTCTACATTGTTAAGACCCTTCTAGCAGGATAACTTTTAGATGTTCAAAAGCAGGATCCTTTGGTCATTGTAAGCAAGCACCTCATTTGGATTAACTGAATAATATGAGCTGAGCTTCTTCTCCCATGGAGGTTTCCCTTTATTCTTGAAAGTTTTACCTCATAAACCTTACGTATCTTATGTTTTGCATCAACTGTTGATTTGGTTTTGCACTTCATCTATTACTTTCAAGATTTTTTTTGCAGTGTTATATTTCACATGTTTTTCTGGTCCATTTATTCTGCTGTGTTGTTTTCTCTAACATTTCCCTGGGATATGATCATAATTTTGTTAACTTATGGTTTTATTTATTTGTTTGTTTTGACACTTTCAGTGGAATCTAAATTATGAGCAAGTGATAACCATACTTGATATGATACATTTGGCACAAGTAGGTTTAAGTGCTGAAGATGAGTATATTAGTCCAATACCATAGTTTCATCATCATCATCCTAGCCTTGTCCCAACAAAATGGGGTTGACAATGAAAAAGATCATCACCTAGAGTCTATGCTCATCTTGCCAAGCAGGGTTGCAGGAGGGTCGGTGGATGAGCAAAAACCTAACCTCTTGAAGTGGTTGTGCCTAGGCTTGAACCCAGGTCTTCAACATGAGAAACGAGCACCTTACCATAACTCCAAATGGCTATCCTTACCCCAGCACCATAGTTTCCTACATTTTTTGCAGAAAGTCATTTTAAAAATGAGAAATTCTATTTAATGTATTTTGAAATAAAAAAAAATGTTTGGCCATATGTTAATTGATGATCAATTAAACTCTTTAGTTTCATAGCCTTTCCAACTTCTGCTTAATGAGATTTTATGTTGTAACCCACATTCCATGGGTTTATAAAGCTGACTTCATCACCTAAAAGTCCTAGTTAGTTTTATCAAAAGTTTACGAAGAGCTAATTGATAAAGAGGAATTGGGTTCCTTTGAAAATGTTTCAAGAAAAAAATACGATAGGATCATTATAAAGTCAATATATACTATATTGTAAGAGGGATGAATGTTGAAATACCAGTAGCATGAATTCTCACAATCTTCTTTCTTCTCTTTTACTTGGACATTGCTCTTCCTTGGAATCATCTGCAATCAATCTTCTTCTTTTTCAGGTAGAAAACTTAAATGTTATATAATATTTGATAGCATAACTGTGAAAATCTTCATTCAAAAATTTTTCTTTCTTCCTAGCAAATCTTGTTTGCTCAATAAAAGGAGCATTCATAGTTCCAAAAACCACCTGCTTCAACAACCTGACTGCTGTACTAATAATAGTTAACCCAACTAACAAATGTAAATGGTACAGTGAACTGTTTATTTCTGGAATAGATCACTCTTCATGGATACCAAGTTTCACAGTATTAACAGATGAATGTGAATGTAGGACAGTATCATGATCTTACTGTACAATAAAGAACGTTTTAGCTTTATAGTATGAACATTTTGAAAGAAAGAAACCGTGGCTTGTATTATTATTTGAACGAAATATCTGATATTGCTGATCATGAACTTGATGCCCTTGTTGACTTGTTTGGGAACACCCATCCCTTTCATTTGAAAAGTAACCTGGTTCACTCATTCATAAAACCAGTTCAAGCAAAGCTATTTACTATTATTGATCGTTAACTCATTGCATGATTTTCATGTGTGATAATTTGCAATGTTTAGAATCTGGTTGGGTGACAATAATGTTTTTAGATGATATTATGGATAGTGTCAAGAAACAATCCTAGGCATGTATCTATTGGGCAAAGTGCAGTAGTTGTGTGAAAAATCATTTGTTTCATACAGAGTCTTTAGTAGGTATTGAAGAAGCAGGAAAAGTTTGGATAGTCTGAATATATTGATGAAAATGAAATCAATTACGACTCTTTAGTTTCTGTACTTTTACTCTTTACTTGCAGTAGGCATCATAGTTCAGACAGAATGATGTATAAATGGTAACAGTGATCCTAAGCTTTGAGCTTTTATGTCAGTTCATACAAAGAGGATTTTCTGTTAACTAATGTAAGATATACTTGATGAAAAACTAGTTTTCACACTCTTTAATTGTGCTTAAAAGAACTTTTAAAAGTTTCTCTTGTAAAATTTGTTGTAATGGTCCACATACAGGTATCATACAATGCTAGCAAAAGCAATGAGTGAAGATATTGTCTTGCAAGTTACTCGGATTCATGATTATTTCTTTACATCTGCTGAATCGGAATCACAGCTAGCAGCAACTCAACTACCGTACTTTGATGGTGACTACTGGCCTGACGCCATTGAAGACATGATACTGAAACTTCAATTTGGAGATGAAGCTTGTACAAAGCAGCAAAAGAATTCAAATGTTGAAAGCAGGGTAACAAATATGATGACAAAATCAAAATACAATTGTAGACTTCCTAAAACTTCATCAGAAGATTACTTGCTTGCAAAAAAGGTAATATATAATGAAGATATTTTAGCTTAAATACAGTTGTGATTCTAGATTGTTTAGAATATTTTGTTGCACCACAAACTTGTCTGATAAGATTTTTTACTATGACAGCTTAAGCAGTCTACTGATCGAATGAAGGACGATTTCATCATAGTTCAGTTGCAATACTTGTGTGCTCGATGCCATCAATTTATATTATCAGGGAAAATATGGATTTGTTTTGACTGTGATAATTATCAGATTTGTGGCAAGTAAGTTAGGAATCTTTATGATTTTTTAGCAGATAAATATTCATTTCAAGTATATTGGCATAAATTTGAGTCTGCATCTATTTTTGGGGAGCATGAAATTTAAAATGTTCAAGGAGAGAATCCATAGGTGGATTTTTATTTTTATACCAAATTCAAATATACCATGGGAAAGCTTGGGTATCTTACTAAAAAGTATCATAAGTTCAAAGTGTTTTCTGATATTATATCACCATGGCTAAATAAGCATGGCATGTTGGCTAATGATGTAGATGTTATGAGGAATATTATATCCTAAAGGAGCAGGATGGACATCCCCTTCACAACATGGAAACACACATCTTTTGCGAGGTTTGTAGCAGTGTTCTGAAACATCTTTTCTTTTAAGAATCTTACTAAATATTTCTGCAGAGGTTAAATAATAAATACCTATATTTGATCTTTAATTTATTATATTTTAAAAACATGTAAGTTGTATCTACATTTTCTAATATAAAACTAATCAAAATATTTTTTTTCCTGTGCCAATCAACTGCTGCAGCTAGTGCTAGATGATATTGATGTGGAGACCAAAGATGAAGATGGGATTTTAGAAAGTGCTTTTTTTGATACTCGCCAAGCTTTTTTGAGCCTTTGTCAAGGAAATCATTATCAATTTGATTCTCTTCGTCGTGCAAAGCATTCTTCAATGATGATTCTTTTTCATCTTCACAATCCAACAGCACCTTCCTTTGTAAGTACGTGTAATGTCTGCTACAATGATATCAAAATGGGGCTAGGATGGCGATGTGAGACCTGTAATGACTATGATATTTGTATGTCATGCTATCGAAGTTCTGAAATCTCAAGTCATCCACATACATTGATTTCCCATCCTACAGTTTCTGGATTCAAAGCAAGAAAGCACAAACTAAAGCAGAGGAAAGTCAAGCAGGTAGTCAGTCATACTAAAATTAATTCTGTATCTTGGTTTCTTTTTCCTTTTTTTTCTTTGAGAAAAGTTCGGGTCGTTGTATTAACAGTAAAAGATTACAACTCGTTTGTACATTAACCCCTATTTCATGAACCCCCCCACATGCCCTGACACGCCCCAAACATGGAGTGTCAGGTCAAAAAGATTCCTGATACAAACAGCCAACCATCACATGCACAATGAAAACAGACCATGCAGAGACAGAACAAATAACAAGAGCCCATCAACCCACATCCTATAAACGAATAGGGAGGCATGTGCAGGCATAGAGAACCTGCTCTTGATAGTGGACAACATCAAGAACTGCATAGTGTCTCTTCGAGTCCACAAAAGCCACTACCTCCTGAAAGTTCTTGAAAGCCTCTTCCTTTCTAGCACATTCCTTTGGATTGCCCACCCCATCCAAGTGAAGCTTATTACCCTTGTGCTAAATATATCTACATAGTGTGCTCCATGGTGTATTTCACCCAATGTCCATGATGACATAAGGGCACCTCCCCTGTCGTAGCCATGATAGGGTGCTTTCCTTGTGGGTGTTGTCAAGCTATCACTGCATCTAGGTAGCCTCCTCTGCCTCTCATGCCCTACACTCTTGCTCCTATTTCTCTTGCCTGTCTTGGGCCCGAGCATGTTCTTGGAGTTGAGCCCTAAGGCTTTCCCATAGCTCTGCCTCTAATGCGTCTCAAGTTGCAACCTCGGCTAGATCCCATTGCCACCTCTCCTCCCTCACTGCTTCAATGTGATGTTGCTCGGTTGCCTCCAACTATTGCTAAAATTCTTCCTGCCATGTTGCCCATTTCCTCTTCCATAGAGCCCTCTCCTCCCTTGCTCGATTCACTGCTTCCTCAGCAACCTTAGGTAGCATTGCATCCAGCCAAGGAGACCTTGGAACCACGGTGTCCCTTGATGAAACCCTCCTCAACCTATCGCCAACATGTTCTCCCAACCTTGCCTTTGCATGCAACCCCTATGGGGGAGGAGCATGCACCTTCGATAGAAGACCCTAGCGACTTGTCTTCGTCGACATGTTTAGCAAGTCAGAACTGGTCCCAACCTCCTTCGAAGCTCCCATCAAATCCATGACCACTGGTGATGCACATCTTGAATGCCACTGATTGTACATAGTCCAAATGGGGATACTTGTAGGCATTGGGGGGTCCACCATTTGCGAAGCCCTCCAAAGCCCTAGGATCAGCCTTGAATGTTTCCCTTGACATTGACATCGTAGCGTATTTAGGAAAAATCGTGACAAATTGATGGCACAACCTAGCCGCATGCACTGCATGATGGTAAAATGCATGCCTTGGAGTTTCCACATGTTACTAGATTGGACAAAATACCAGTCAACCAACTTAGCCGCATCTTGCCAAAGCTCCAAGAGTGCTGACTTAAGGACTTGGCCACTTCCTATCTTAGGAACTGGGCTTGAAAAGAATGCCTCCGCGTCTTGAAGTGCACGTTCCTTGGCTGAGATTACCTCACCCCCTATTGGCACCCTTAGCATTGTTGCAATTGACTCCTCCGTAAGGGCAATCCAAATGCCTTGGAACAGAGTAAGGTTCCCCACCTAGTTGGTGAAAAATGCCTCATCATTCAAATCCGTCTCCCCCTAGAGCAAGGGAGTAGGTCTGCCCACCCAACCTATGACATCAAACTCTTGAGCACTAGATTATCTTGGTACCCATCGTAGGGTAGCTTGAAAGTCAAAGTCACCCCAATTGCAACTTGTGCCTCTTTCCACAATCTAAGCCCCTCAGCCATAATATGTGCTAGTAGCGGTAATGGCTTCACCTAAACAATGCAATGGTTTCTGGCCTTCTAGAGGATCCACAAGGTTGTTGCCAGTCTGGAGTTGCCGTCTAATTTCAAATTTTGCTAGAGATTCGCTACCTTGAGAACCCTACTAGTAAACAGGCAGGCATACATAAAGTGAGGCATTGTCTCCACGTTTGACATGCAAAGCGAACATGTGTCATTAACATTCACCCCTTGCCGTGCTAACACCACCCTCACAGGCATAGTTGAATGATTCACTAGCCACATAAAAGTCTTAATCTTCTCTGGCAAGTTTCCTTTCCATAAACCTTGCCAACCTTGAACTGTTGGATACCTATGCTTAATTAGTTGTTGCAGGGTCATTCCCAACATTTTGGATTGTAGCATCAACCGACCATGCCTACATAGGGCCCACCAAACATGGGAGTCTGTCATCTTGGCAACCCAACATTGACACTTTCCCCAAAATATTGATCCATTGTGCATGATCTTGGTCTGGCCTCAACAACCTATTCAGTAGGCTTTGATATCCCATGTCAATTATGTCTTGGAATTTGTTAATGCCTAGCTTCCCGGTGCTCTTGGGTCTAGCCACTGTGTTGCACTTCACCATGTGCAACCGATCCCCCCTTTACCTCCCAAACAGATGAAGTTTTGTATAATCTAATCAACTCTTCCAATGATATCTGCTGGGGGAGAGGCCACAAAAGCTGCATACCTAGCCATTGTAGACAACACTGGAGTCACTAATAAAGCCCTCCCCGCACAAGTAAGAAACTAGCACGTCCATTGGTCAACTTGTATTTGCAGCCACTGTAGTAGGCCAATCCAAGTCTACTATTGATACCAATCATACAGCGGCAATCCAAGGTAAGAATCTCTAGCGGATCTAGGCAACACCCCCAACTATTGCATAACCAACCCCTTAACCATGGCATTGATGTTGAGAAAATGAACAATAGATTTACCTTGGTTTATTTCCAGTCCAATCTCTCCAACCATTTTTTGCAGCACTCTGTTGATTGCCATAGCCTAGGGCATCGTTGCCCTGGGGAAACCAGGATGGTGTCATCTGCATAATGTTCAACCAAGCATCTAATTCCAATGATTTTCCGCCTTCTCACCCCCTCCAGCTCACAGTATGTTTGCATGGCATCCATAACCAGGATGAAGAGGTAAGGCGATAGTGGATCCCCCTATCTTAACCCCTTCCTAGGGGAGGAAAACCCCCACAACTTCCCCTCCAAATCCAAGGAGAAGGTCCCCAACAGTTGAATATGAATACACAAATTAACAAAGTTTAGATGAAAACCCTTCCTTAACATGATCTCCTGGAGGGAATCCCAAGAGACAATGTCATATGCTTTGGAAATGTCGAGCTTTAGGCACATACCAGGATACTTTGTAACCCTTAGGGAATGTACCACCTCTTGCACCAATAGAATTTGATCTTGGATGTAATGTCCCTTAATAAAACTAGCTTGCTATGGCCCCAGTAGGTGTGGCATTAGAGGCCCCAACCTGGCCACTAGCATCTTCGTGAAAAGATGGAGAAGGGTATTGCACACCCCAATAGGCCAAAATTGTGATGGATCCGTGGGGTTAGTTGACTTTGGAATGAGCACAATGCAGGAACAATTGACTTCCTTGTGAATTTGCTACCACCTCAGCATGGTGTTGAAGGCATCCAACACATTCACCCCCAAAATATCAATGAAAGCCTCGAAAAATTCCACCGGCCAGCCATTAGGTCTCAATGCCCTACCTAGCTTCATAGATCCCAAAGCCTCTTCCAATTCCATTTTAGAGAATGGTGCTAACAGTCGACTGTTGTCCTCCACACTTGAGACAGGATCAATGGAAATTGAAAGAGGGTTCACTTGCTTTCTCCTCCAAATGCTAGACCAATATTCTGGCAAGTTTTGAGCAATTTGTTGAACACCCATTCACCTCCTACCCCTGAAAAGCTAGATTGTGAATTTTCTTGGATAGATTCACCAAGTTTGCGGTAGCAAAGAAAAAATGTGTGTTCCAGTCTCCCTCTTTCAGCCTTTGTTCCCATCCTTGTTGCCTCCAATATGCTTCTTTCTCCACATCCAAGGCATGTAGCTTGGCCAACACTACACCCTCGGCGTCACCCAGATCCTTGCCCAACTCCTACTCCAATTGTATCTCTGAAAGCAAGTGAAGCAAATTCCCTCTAGTGAACTTGAAAGATAATTTATCTTTTGCACTCAAGGCCTGCAAAGCTCTCTTGAGTTGACTCAATCCCTACTTCAGAAAATCTTGGGATTCCACTTTTGACGAGTAAGAGCCCCAAATTCCCTTCACCAGTGGATGTAGCCATGGCTTGTTAAGCCAATAGTGCTCAAAACGGAATGGAGCAAACCTCCCCTAGTCTATCTCTCCCACAAGGCATGGGATCGAATGATGGTTGAACACCATACATTCTTTCCCATTCACCTCCATCCCCCGGGCCATGAGAATATGGGAACTGACCCAAACCCTATCTATCCTTGTCATAATATGGTCGTTGCCCTTTCGCTAGTTACTCCATGTGTATTGGCATCCTTTGATGTCCATGTCAACTAGATTGTGGGTGACTAGAAACTTCAAAAAATTCTGTGCTCCTAGGGGATCCTATGCCCCACCATTTGACTTCTCGCACCCATAGAGCCATTGGTTGAAGTCCCCCACAAGGATCCATTGTCACTTATCCTGAACCAAGGAAGCAATCATGTGTAACTCCTACAACCACTCTTTCCAACATTGAGCCTCGTAGAAATTTGTGAGCTAGATTCCAACATCCTTGAAAAGAATTGTAATGCTCCACGTGGAATTATCAGCAACTTTGAAAGGCCAGCACAAAAGAGAGGTCAGATCCCTTGCCCTCCCCTGATAGGTAACCACCTATGTCTGCTAGCCTAGCCATCTAAGCCAATGGCCTTCCTGTTGTTGGAGTTTTGTCTCTTGCAAGCAGACAATATCACATTTCTCCCTATGCACCATTTCTTTCAGGGTATTTCATTTATAGAAGGTACCCTGCCCCTTATAGTTCCATGAGAGGATTCTCATGTCCTACTCGTAGTGCATTTCTTTTAAACCTCATTGAGGGTTATTTGAACCCCCAGATCAACCTCCAACTATGTCTTGTTGGTACGAGACATAGGGCTCGGTGATCGGCCAACCTTGCTCAAATCTGGTGAGACCAGAAAAGCTTCTTCTTCCTTGGCTCCCCCTTGGTAATCTTTGACATGGGTGGCATCAAATCACCCCTCACCATTGAAACCCAACTCCCAAGGGGAGGTAACTCCCCTCTCAACATGCAATCCCCATCCCTTGTGAAATAGGGACCACCTTTCATGGGTGATCCTAGCGACCCTGGCAACCCTGACGAGATCCTTCTTGAAATCCCTTGTGAAAGTGGCACTTGGTCTCCTGCCCCTGAAGAACCTGCCCCCTGCGCAGACGCCCAAGGAAAGCCCCCCTTTTAGGTCACAATCATCCATCCATCCCCTAGTTTTTCGAGCCTAGGCACCTTCTATCCCACCCTGTAATCTGCTGTTAAGTGACCTGCCTTGCCACAGGTGCCACAATGTTTAGCCGCCATGGGCTTTTTCACCGCTTGCAGTTTTGCAACCACATTCTTGTATTTGACAACCACTTTTTCGTTGCCTGAGGCAGGTCAAGGACAACCTCCTTAATCAGGTCCTTTGGCAACAACAACCTCTAGATGTAGAATTGAGTGAAGCCCATCTATTCTATGGACCTGGTGAATCGATCGAAAGACAAACTCCCCAAAAAACCCAGCTAGGTTTCTAAGAAAATCCATCGTCCAAAGTTCCCATGATATCCCAGAAACCCAAATCCACATGGAATCCCTTGAAAAAATGTCCAGGTCATGATGCACTCTTGGCTGCCAATGCATCAGAACTAGTCCCCTTGCCTCGAAAGACTAGGGACCGCCCGTTAGGATCTTGTCCTTATCCGTGGAAGACTAGAAATAAAGAGTAGAAGATCCCTAGGGAGGTTATGCACCTCCACGGGGCAAAACCCCCATTGCGCCACCACCCACTTCTTGACTAGATCTAACTTAGGGTTGGCCCTTACGAAAATGAACTTCCTAATTATGCTCAATTCTACGGTCCTTAAACCCTTGGTAGGAGCCTTCACATGTAACCACATTGAACCCTCACTGCAGACACACGCCTCGATATCCCCATTCCTAGGGCACCAGTGTGTCCCGTTTCCAGATCTAGCCCTCGGCAATCTAACTCCCTTGCCTCCAGTGTTTGCCTCTAGACGACCACTAGCCCCAGCCCCAGAACCCACACCTGACCCATCTCCCAGCCCAACTTCTGTCCAAACCCCTATCACCTCGCTACCTCCATCCTCTCCTATCCTGTCCACACTTCCACCATTCCCTGAGTTCCCTCCCATCAAACCCCATGTCTTAGTTTTACATGTATTGTCAGTAGTAATTATTTTTTATTGATATCAAAATTTTGTACATGTATCCTTTCTATTTTTAATAGAAATTAGGGGGGTGGGGGTGTTATGTATTAGAACCCAAATTCTTTATAACAATATTTACCCCCAAGACATATAGTGAAGTTAAAACTTTATAACTTAGCATTGCCCACCAAAATTGAGCCCATAAATTAGAGCTTCCAAATTAAGTCTTAGCAATAGGCTAACATCTTATTATTATTTCTAGTAGAAATGTGATTTTAGTAGGTTATTTAATGTGACATAAATGGGAGGAGTAGGAGCTAGTGTAGGAGCTAGAGCAGGAATGGGAACAGGAGCAAGGATCGATGCAATAAGAGGGGAGGATGCCAGCGAGGCTTGAAAGGTAGTGGCTAATGCTAGTCCAAATGCTAGTGTAGGGGGATAGGTAGTAAGGAAAGCCTACTTAGGAGCGCTGGGGATGGACCAGTGGTGGGGGATTCCTGACATCTAGGCACATGAGTGGGGGTTGGCGACTAGGGGCTAGGGGGCATCGAGGCTTGTTCTAGACAAGAGGGATGTATGCAGCTCCAAGTGCATGGGCCTCCTTTGGATAGGGTGAGGATGATGGAGCTAAGTTTACTAGGGAAATTTGTGTCTAGTGGGGGTTGGCCCCTTGAGACATCACCCTACCAACCCCACTCCTCCTATTGCACTAGGTGAATTGACTTCCTTGAAGGTCCAAATCCACCAAATTGTGTCGTTGTAAGAACTCAAGAAACTCCACAGCACTGGGTAGAGCATTCATGTCTAGACCCTCCCTTGAGCATGTTTTCTCTCACGAATGCAGTCATTGATTAAAATCCCCAATGAAGATCCAATTCTTTACTTCCGGCACTCGTTGAACAACCCTAGACAGCTCATGGAGCCTGTCGTACCAGCACTACAACCCATAGAAATTAGTTACCCATAGTCCCTTCAAGCATACAAAAATAGAAAGGCTCCAAGGAGACTAATTGATAACCTGAAACATGTGTTGCACTAGGGTAGCAAGTCCCCCCGCCCTACCCCTACAATGCACAAAAGAATAATGCCATCCTGTCCATCGAAGTAGATGACTATTGGGCGCATTCAGCTTTGTTTCTTGAAGATAGACCACATCACAATACATCTCATGCACCAATTCCTTTAGGGTATGTCATTTATATGTGGTATCCTGTCCCCAACAATTCCAAAATAGGATATCCATGGTCTATTGGCAGACTGTTTGGTATAAATCGTCTCCAAGGTCAATCTCCAATAGTGCCTTCTTATTTCGCATCTTCTGATCGGAGGGCCTACCAAGCCTCTTTGTCTCTCTTGCAACTAAAAACCCTCAATGATCTCCTTTGAAAAGATCTTTAGCCATAGGCACCCTTGAGGTTGAGACCCATGCACCTAGAGGGGGAAGCTTAGCATCCCCCTCAATCACCACAACTATAGGAGTAGCAACATTCTCATCTTGGACACCCCCCATAGGTGTAGACCTGCCTTGACCCAAGTTAGCACCTCCTTGTTGGACAGGCATCCCCTTGTCTATACCAACTACCATAGGCCCCCCACAACCAGCCACCCCACCATTGATGCCCTGTGGCTTGTCTGTTGTTAGAGCTAGCATTGTCTTCCCTTTTTGACCTACCAACAACCAACCTCCATCCTCCCCAAACCCTATCTTACTACCTGCACCTTTGGGTAGATGTTGTACCTTGCTTAGGTTTGGTGATTCCTTTTACCACATTTAGAGCAAGCAGTGGCCCAGGCATTTGACATTGGCAGGGTGTTAGGCTAGAGCATGTTTCATACTCCACCGTGAGACATTCTTCTCCTATCAACAATTCCAACATAACTTCCTTTAGAAGGGTATCCAAGGAGAGGGAACCCCAAATGCAAAACCTTGCATATCCCATCCTTTCCTTTGACACAGTGAATCTGTCAAAGGAAATAAATTCTCCAAACTAGCTAGCCAATGTTTGGAGGAAATCCTTTGTCTACCACTCCTAGGGAACCCCAACCACTCTAATCCACAAGGGAGCCTTGGCAAATAAGTCAGCTTCCTTGTGCACCCCAGGATGCCAAGATGTGAGAGCTAACCCTCTCGCCCCAAAAAACCAGGGGCCACCAAGAAAAACCTTATCTTGGTCCACCATAGAGCTAAAACAAAAGTAATAGGCAACCAAATGGGGAGATTGAGGCACACTCTTGTATCGATAGTACCATGCACCTTTGTATTAGGGGACCACCAATAGAGGGGGTTCAGACTATGCAATGGAGCCTTATTGGCCATTTCGTATCCTTAGGAGCCCGTCCTCAGATGGAGTTAATCCGTAGGTGGGTGAAAGAAAACTAGGTTGGACAGGTTGAGGTCCAGAGTTTATCCGAGGAGTTGCTCCTGTTCATTTTCCCGGCCCAGTAGGGTAAGGACACAGTGTTGCTGGGGGGATTGTGGTTCTATGGTGCTCAGGGGCTGGCGTTGACCCCTTGGCAGTCGGGGGTGCACCGCGAGACGGACTTGTTTGCTTGTGTCCCAATGTGGGTAAGGGTGTCTGGGATTCCTTGGGAGATATGGAACTTGGGGTTCCTTGAACGGGTGGCAGGGTATTTTGGAAAGTTTATCGCTTTCGACAAGGTCACGCAGACAATGGCGCGGATGGGGTTTGCTCGTTTCTGCGTGTGGTGGAATCTATTGGCCAAGGACCTTGTCAGGGAAATAGTGTTGGAGCTTCTAGGTAGGGAGGAACACCTTCAAGTTGAGTTTGAAAACCTGGAGGCAGAGCTAGGCAAGGAATAGGGGCCAAAGGCCCGAGAGGGTAGGAGTGGTGGTTGCGAGTGTTGTGGGAAACCCTGCCACCGGGAAGCTGATTGTCGATTTCGGATGGACGGGCTGACACGAGTGCAGGATTAGGTCTGGCAGCAAGTTGAGGGCGGGGGTTGGGTTACGATGGGACGTAAGGGTCGACCAAACCTGC
>MNCI01013080.1:78019-156482 GCA_015680685.1 Gnetum montanum
GCACCACGCCCCGTAAGCTCCTGGAGAAGGAGCCATTGTCCGAGGACTCAGGATGTAGCCCGGTTGTGCAGGAGGGGGGGAGTCGCCCTGGACACCCATGCGAGAGTCTCTCCAGGGCTAAACAAGCACAACGAAATATTGATTTGGGACTGCAGAAGACCCTCCGGGAGGTCTACCAACGTTGCTTGTTAGTTGAGGCAACTTGGTTGTACAAGCCGTGGTTGAGGCCGTTAGTTGAGGACATCTGAGGACATCTAGGCAGACTATCGGCAGGGCCAGGGAGACCCTAGGAATTTCCTCAAAGATGGCTTGGTTCGCCTGAAGTGGGCTATCTAGGCCCTACCAGTGGAGGACAAATTTTCTTTCCGGACAGGTCGCATGGCGCTTCGGGATAGGTTGACTCAGATCCAGACCAGTCAGATCCAAACCAGGCAAGAGGCAGGGGAAGACCTGCATGAAGAAGAGTAGAACATTCTGCAGTAACTTCAGGCCTTGACTTGGAGGAGGAGACATACTGGAAACAAAGATCATAGATTAGATGGCTCCGGGAGGGGGATAGGCAAATGAACTTCTTCTTTGCTGTCGCCAAGACACGGGGATGGAGCCAACCACATAGTTTGCACACCATGGAGGGGGGGGATAGTTGATGAGCCACAGAGCATCGCTAGGGAGCTGACATAATATTGGGAGAAGATCTAGGCCAAGCAACCCACGAAGCCCATATCGGTCCAAATTGTGTAGGTGCTAAATGAGGAGGATAACGCTAGATTGCTAGCTCCGTTCTCCTGGTANCAGGTGCTAAATGAGGAGGATAACGCTAGATTGCTAGCTCCGTTCTCCTGGTAGGAACTCATAACAACAATCAGCAATATGTCTGGTTGAGCATTACGTGGATGACACAATGTTGCTTAGTCGTGCTGGGGTCCCACAAGCGTGGTGCATCAATGTGGCACTTTCATGGTTAGTGGATGAACTGGGGTTGGAGAGTATAAGGGCTAAGTCAATGACTCATTTTGTCAATGTGGACACAGATAAAGAGCCGAGTGGTACAAATCTTGAACATTTTGCTTGGAACAGTCTGAGATACCTACCTGGGTATCCCACTTTTCTAGTGGGGGCAGTGTATGTCTTGGGGAACACTGTTGGAAAAGGTTGAAAGACGGGTGGGACACTAGGCTAATGGCTTCTTGACCAGGAAGGGGTAGTTGGTGGCGGTGTCGGGGATATGACAATAACCTGATTTGTGGCCGCTGTTGCCACCCCTCTGAGCACTATTATTGACAAACTCAACATGCACATCCATCGGTTTGTCTGGTCGAGGGGTAGAGGGGGGGAAAAATTCACCTTGTGAATTGGGACTAGGTTGCGTGCCCCTGTAATGTGTTGGGGGGGGGGGGGGGGGGGGGGGGTGTTGGGCATTTCCAAGTTTGAGGATAGGCTCGTACGTCAGCATGACACCTATCAGGGCTCCTTGTCTGACCTATCCCTTCTGGCCGGCTTGGAGAGTTTGAGGATAGGCTCTATGTTTCGTGCGGTCTTTCAAGAAGTGACAGCAGTGTCGTTTTGGCCCCACCCCCATCTTTTACAGTCTCCCGCTTTTGACGTGAGCGAGCGACTGGTGCACGATTGTGCACAATGGATTGAGGCTTAAAAACCTCCCACCTGGGCCAATGGTGTTGACCCACATTTTGTAATATCTTGTATTTTATTTTCAGTAATTTAATCTCGAACATTTCCTAAAAAAAAAAGAAATTACTACTTAACTATTTAAAATAAAAGAAAATCATATTTTTAATTGTTTTTGTTGGGTAGATTTGGAAACTGCAATTTCTGGCCAATATATCTTTTTACTTACGTCACTCATAATGCCAAAGATGCAGGAAGTCTTGGAGCTACTGGTGCATGCTTCATCCTGCCATATTCCTGCGTGTCTGTATAGACACTGTCACAAGATGAAAGGGTTATTTCATCACAGTAGATCATGCAAAACTCGTGCTACTGGAGGATGTTCCTATTGCAAGAGAATATGGCATCTTTTAGATTTGCATGGGCATTCTTGTTTGCGGGCTAACTGCAATGTTCCTTGGTGCAGGTATGGTTTACAAGTGAAGAATTACATGAAGACCATTGCATATATTCTAATTAATCATTCTCTTTCTTGGCTGTACGCACCTGTACATTTAATGGCCCTTTGTTGACGTTACTCTATTTTAACATCATGATTTGTCAATTAAAAGCTTTGGTTTTTTAGAAAATAAAATCATTATTTTAGTTTTAATTAAGATCATTGCATCTTCTTCCAGGGAAATGAGAGAGCTAATTCAAGCAAAAAAGCAAATTGAATCCCGATGGATGTATAGAATGAAGCAACCTAAAGCTTTGCATCCCAGGAAGTCTGGCTAGTGGCCTGTACAGAATTTCTTTTTATATATTAGTGACGACTAGGTAAATCTGTTTCATTAAAAGATGCGTCGATATGCACATAGTTATTGGATAAGGAGTCATGTCTCCGTAAAAAATGTATCATGCGCCTTTATAAAAGAAAAGAATGCAAGGAATGGAACACTGACGTGCGAATCATTAGGTTGCAATCTTGAACTTCACTTGTAGCATGTGCTTGAATTATGCGATAGTCCAGTGAGCTAATGATGATGAGACTTCGAGAGTATGATGAGATTCATAGGATGGATTGGTTCACTAAGTATGATGGATGGTTGGATTGTAAGAAGAAGATTTTCACACTTATTTTTACAAGTGGAAAGAAAGTTACAATCCAAACAAAAGACAAATTCAACTTGACTTAGTGACAACCAAAAAGTTTCAGCAGTTGCTTAAGCATGGTCACAATTGTTTCATGATCTTCATGTATGAAGAGCCTAAGCAGAAGATAGATGAGATTTCAATGGTTCAAAAGTTCTTGGATGTGTTTAAGAATGAGCTTCTTAGTGTGCCTCATAGAGAGATTAAGAGATTTTGAATTTCTTGCGTTTCATTTATGGATAAGAGGGCTTGTGAAATGCATTAGCATTGGCTTTGACTACTATGGCTCTGAATTTAGCTGTTTGGGTTCAGTTATTGCTATTCTAGCTATACCCAAACTTTTTTTGTAAATACATCATATGGCTACATCTTTTGATGTTTTCCTTTTGCCTATTTCTTGTGATAGGTCTTCTAAAATTTTTTCCTTGGTCTTACATTTGAGGTGAGGTTTCTTTGAACCTATAATCATTTGTCACTTGTCAATAATACTAACTTTATAACAAATCATACTAAGAAACTAATTTGTATTAATTAAATAATTAATAATAGTCATGGCAATATCTTGATATATGTAAATAAGAAATCAGACTATCTTTTGTAAATTTTTTAGCTTATAAAACCTTATAATAATCCTATATCATGATCATCCTAGCCTTGTCCTAGGAATATAAATTAGGAAGATGAGTTCTCTTTTTCTATTTGTATCTAGGACCATCATTTGAAGGGTTAATGCTCATCTTGCCAAAGCTAAATCCTAGAAGGGTCAAGAGACAAGTGAAATCCCAACCATTTTTTAAAGTGTTGTACCTAAACTCAAACACAGGTTTTATGACTTGAGAAACAAGTGCATCACCATCACTTAAAATAATAGTTTTGCTATTTCCTTCCATGAAGATTTAAAGCTTAATTTGTTTATGTTTCATGATTAGCTTTGGTTCCTTTGTTTTAAATTATTTATCATTACACATTACCTAGGTAGTAATATATGATAATGGTCTATTGTTATCAATTAACAACGACCAAGTAAGCATCGACAATAAGGGGCCTTACCAAAACTTGAAGTTATTATTCCAACTATTGTCTAATTAACATGTAGTAGTCTGATTTAGCCTCATCATTGGGTATCAATTGTAGTGATTTGATTTAGCCTCATCATTGGGTATTGGTTGTAACAATCTGCAATGATAAACAGTTTATAAACAAGTAGCAATAACTTATTGCTCAACACATCTTACAATAACTTTCAACGATAGCACTAACATTGTAAAGAAAGTCATGATTAGACTTTTAAGCCTCACCATAAGATCCCATCCTCTTATCCACATTGTCATCATGCCATTAGTGATATTAGAGCCTTAGTTGCTTTCCTAATGGCTATCAAAGATTCTTATATGAACTATTATTTTCAATGGTGCTTAAGATTTATCTTATTGGTTCTATTTAATTAAAAGCTTCATTCAAATTCATGAAATATAGGGTATATTGATGTTAGCTACACCTTTCATCCTAATCCAAATAATAAGGCAAGGAAGCAAATATGGCAACTAAAAAAAGGATAGAAAACAATATGTACATATAAAGATGATCACATGCACAAGTGTTCAACATTGAAAACACCTCCAAATAATGCGAAGACACTCTTTAAGACAACTTTAAAGGTAATATAGAAAATAGACAATTGAAGGAAATGAAGTTGATAGTTTGAAAATGTATAAAGAAAGGCTATTGAGCATTTCATAAAAAGGTTGTTCATTATTCTTAGAAACCTTCGTAAATATCAATAAACAGATTAATAAAATTATTTAAGCTTTGTACAATGATTATAAATTCATCAATATCATAGTGACTATTAATTTAGCTATATATTTTTAATATATATCCATGATGAGCAGTGAATACCCCTATGCTCAATTGATGAAGCATCAAAGTTTTGCAACGATGGGCTCCTGTTGATGTGGGCTTGTTGATGGGTTAATGTTTGTTGCATTTACGAGGCCCTATCGATGTAGCTTCACAATAAAGTCTATAAATACATGCTTCACAAAACTGTAAGAGCTCTACTACAACTATGACAAAATACAGCTAGATTTCACTTCCTAGAACCAATGTGCTTAGGAACTTAAGGTCTACGGATTTCAACTAGATTGCACATGAATGCTTGTAATTCATATGGTTGGGTGTAGGGTATACTCACCACTCATCATTGGTGCCATTGCTAGGTACGTTTAGTTTGTTACGTGTGCTATATAGGATTTAGTGAAAAATTATTTAACATCATTGGAACAAATTCTAAAGTCATATCATACATCAAAATGACTACAACAATTATAAGAAAGCACACTACATTTCTTGTCTTCTAATATAAGATGCCTTCTTTTCACACGAGTGATTCTATACCTAAGTTTGATGGAGTAAATCAATAGGTACCCTTGCAATACATAGTGATATACGCTCATCTTGATGAGTATGTCCCCAATTTCACCTTCATCCTACACCAGGATGAATACCTATGGTGGTGAAACATAGAGGAAAACATTGTATTGCTACCTAATCAATCTATTTCTACAATGCTCCACCAAACTCTTATGCGGTTGGGCATCTAAGGGTTCATGCTGAATATGTTGTGTAGGATAGTGATGCTAGGGATTATCATCCCACCAATGCACAACGTCTGAGGGATTGATAGCTAGAGCAACATTATGAATATGCAAAGGGGAAGTGGTCCAATGATTCTCCATTCTTGATGTACCAAAAAGATGATGGAGAATCCTTCTTTGGGGGTTTTTCATATAGAGAGACTCCTCATTTTGACTTTGGTGCAAGAGGTCAAAACCAAAACTTGTAGTTCACAATAAATAATCTTGGTTCGAGCAAGAACAAATCCCATGAAAAAGCGGAATCCAAGAAGGAGAGCCATGGTAGGGATGCGAGCAAGCAGCATGATCACAATTGTGGCCGCGACCACTGAAGAGGAGTTGGCAAGCATCATGATGGTGTTAGTCCTTCTTCCTTTTCACCTTTGTTATCATCTTCTTTCTCTTCTAGCTTTGAATGCAACTGCAAGGGAAACAATCATGATGAAGGTGACCAACAAGACTGAGATGATTAGAGAAACCATTGGGCAAGTCAAGATCTAGGGCACAAGCATTTAAGAGAGGCCCATTGCCACAAATAATGAGGTAGCAAAGGGCATCATAGGCACTAAGGTCATGACTACGATGAGCCTTTTCTCGCCACCCAAAGCATGTTGAGCATCGTAGAGGTAGTGAGAATCCCAACAAGGCACATGAAAGATACCAGGATCAAGTGATTGGATATGAACAACATTCCCAAGTTTGAGGAGGATATAACTCTAATCCACAAAATCATCTTTAGGCTTTTCACAATGCCTATGCCCTATAAAACATAGAAAATGACTAGCAAAAGCTTAAGTTGTTTCCTAGGACACCCATCAAAGAAGTAGAAAGTTGGTTTTGGTCCTTGGAGTTGGAATCAATCTGTAGATGAAGTACAATGCTCGAACTATTCAACGACAAGTATCAAATGTACTCCCAAGTGTTCAATTTGAGAAGGTAGATCCAAGGTTGGAAGCAAGAAATACATAAGTCCTTGGATGCTATCATGGGTAGATATTATTCATAATTACATCGATGCCATGGCCATGGTTACTCATAGTAGGAACAACTTTGCCACATCATAGATGGGCTTCGCTCTAAAATGAGAATAACTCTTGGGATCTACACCCAAGGAAGACTGTTAGAGTTAAGGGCCCATTAGATCCAAAGGTTGATAAAGTAGGTAGCAAAAGAAGGAGAGTTGAGGAAACACAAAAGTGCAGAAGAATATAACCAAGATCCTTCCATTCCCAAGAGGGAGGTTCGATTTTATGATAGTGAGGAGGAATTATCACTTGATGAGGTGGTGAACCAAAAACCTTGATGATTTAAAAATTTACCTTTGAAATTTCTGCTAAGGTAGATTAGTTGTGAGACTCTATGGATAGCAAATTTCAAGTTGTTCTAAAAATTGTTGAAGAGTCTAAAGAACAAAGTAGTGATCGTGACCATAGGAGGCAAAAGAAAGCTGAACGTGTCAATTAAAGGGGTAAGGGCAAGATTGCTACTGTGGAGGAAATTGTAGAAATTGAATTAAATGATGATGGTGGGTGTGACATTTGCCAATATGAACATCCTAAGGGACGTTGCCCCATCATGTCACACTTACAGGAGTTTGGGATGTATGCTCTGAAACCACAACTAGCAAAAAGACAAACACCTAGAGGATTGTCTTATCCTTAAGGCAATCCCAGGTAGTTTCATCAGCAACAATAGTATTATCCTAGTGGAACTTCACCACAACCATGTAAGTAGTACCAACAATGGCAATGCCCACAGTCATGGGGGATGCCACCACCAAGGTAGCAATACCCTTACCAACAATTAGATCCATATGAGTATTACGTTTTAGTAACCCTTGTTTCCATGTGACTCTTCTAGTCATGTTTCTCCTTTCCAACATCACTACTATCCTCTTGAATACTATAGAACTCATTCTCCATATTCCAGAAGGGTACCACACTTCATCCTTATCCTCCTATGCTTGCACCTATTTCTCCACCCTCAATGTAGCTATTGCCTACTACATGTAGGATGAACTTCTAGCCTAGTTGCAACAATGCAATGCTACTAGGGCTGTCAATCCAAAACTGGTTAATCAACCAAGTGGTTCAGAACCTCATGCTCATAAAATATCATTTTTTGGTCCAATACCCCTGCTATGCTCTCACACACCTAGGCGGTTGGTCATCCTACTCCTACCTCATCCTTTGCAAACCATTCCATCAAGAACCCTTCAAACCAAATGTTGTCCAAAATCCATACTATTATGCTTTCTCATGTCATATCTAATTGGATTTGGGCTAGCAACCTTCCTAGGAAATTAGCTAATCCTGGGAATCCTCTTATCTATTTACAGATTGTTGGGAATGAACCATGTAAAGCTCTTCTTGATTTAGGTTATAGTGTTAACTTGATTTCTCATGAGATGTATACTACTTAGAACTTGTCACCTTTCAATAAGATCAATATCCAATTAGAATTGGTAGACCAATTCATTAGGGTTCCATTGGAACTAGTAGAAGACATTGTGACCACTATCTATGAATGGGCCTATCCTACCAATTTCCTAGTAATCAAGGTTGAGAACTGTAAGGGGGACTTCTCAATCATTATGGAAAGGATGTGACTAAGCACTATTGATGCAAGAATGGGCATCAAAAATATTTCCTTGGAGATTTCCAAGGAGAATGAATTTGAAAAAATCAAGAAGAAGAGAGTTCCATGCATCGCATACAATGATACTGGGTGCAATTGTGTGTAGAAACTCTAGTATGTCAAGATCGCATTTATCAAAGCATGTAGATAGTGTGCAGATGAATTTGAAGTTCAAAGGTGCTTGTACATAGTAGCCACAAAATAGGAGGGCACCCAATGGCTGATAGTTGATCTTGGAAGTAACACACTTTGCATGAAACCTGCTGAGAGTCTAACATGTACCTATGTTGAAGGCATGGATAAACTAGAGCAAGTTCATCACCAACTCTCTAATAATGCAAATGATGATACCAATTGGGGAGATTTGGACATCCATAAGAATTTCAAACAAGAGCCCTTAGAGTTGAAAACTCTACTTGTTAGCCTAGAATATGCATTCTTAAAAAATGGCAAGCCGATCATACTTAATGCTAAACTTGATCTCAAGCAAAAAGGGAAACTATTGATAGTGGTCAAAAAATGGCCAGCAGCCTTTGCCTAGTCATATCCTAAACTCATTAGAATTGATTCATGGATATGCCAACACCACATTTATATTAATCCATCCATGAAGCCAAGGAGGCAAGCCCAATGATGGTTAAACTTGAAATTGAAGCAAATTGTCAAAGAGGAGATTGAAAAAAATCCTTAAGGTAGGGTTCATCTACCTCATTGCAGATAGTGAGTGGGTCAGCCCACTCATGATAGTGAGAAAGAGAGGGAAAAATGGTGGGTTTGTATCAAATTTAGACTATTAAACATGGTAACATTCAAAGATCATTTTCCATTACCATTCATTGATCAAGTTTTGGACACTATATTTGAACATTGTTATTACAATTTTCTGGATGGTTATAGTGTCTATAACCAAATCCAGATTGCACCAGAAGACCAAGCCAAAACAACATTCACAAGTCCCTAGGGAACTTTTGCATATCGAAAGATGCCTTTTGGTTTGTGCAATGTTGCTACCACTTAGTAGAAAATTGGTGGCAAAGTGGAAGTCTTCATGGATGACTTCTCCACTTATAACACTACATTCAAGCAACCATTAGACCACCTTAAGCAAGTACTCAAAAGATGTGTGGAAACAAACTTGCGGCTCAATTGGCAAAGGAGCCATCTCATGGTCCAAGAAGGCATTGTATTGGGGCATAGAATTTCTCAAGAAGCGATTGAAGTAGACCCTAAGAAAATAAGGATTATTTAAGAAATCACTTAACCAAAAATTGTTAAAGATGTTTGGTAATTCTTTGGACACACTGGCTACTATCGATGATTCATAGAGAATTTCTCTAAGATTGCAAAATTGTTAGTTGAGTTAACAAGGAAATATGCTCCATTCATTTGGATTCAAGAAATGTAAAAAGACATTCCAAAGTCCCAAGCAGAAGCTTGTATAGACTCCAAGTCTATGAGCACTTGACTAGTCTAGACCATTTCATATCATGACAAATGCATCAAATCATGCCTTAGAAGCCATACTTACATAGTTGGATGACAAGAAAGATCCTTATTACATCCACTACACAAGTCAAAGCATTGTGGATGCATAGCTAAATTACACCATGATGGAGAAAGGACTAATGGTAGTGGTATATGCTCTATAGAAGTTCAAGAACTATGTGCTTGGATATAAAATGTTTGTACACACTGATCACACTGTCATCCACTTCCTAATGAACAAGCCAACAATGAGCCCCTGTGTCATATCGTGGTTGGTGATCTTGCAAGAATTCATTCTTATGATGGTAGATCGAAAGAGAATTAAGAATGTGATCACTAATTACTTATCTCAATTGCAATGGGATAACAAAGAGGAGGAGATTTTGCTCTTTGACCAATTTCTTGATGAACTCCTTTTTGCTGGTGTAATGAATGAACAAGTGCCCACAGAACCAAAAAGGCAAGATGGCATCCTCACTTATCTTCTTACTTAGGAGATGCTGCAAGATTTGGACTACAGGAAGAAATAATAGTTTCTTCATTAGGCAAAACACTTCGTGAAAATCAATGGACACCTTTAAAAGGTGTATGCCAATGGCCTAGTTCATTGGTATGTCCTTGATGTGTATTAATTATGCATTCTCTAGGATGCTCACGAAGGCCTTTGCGGAGGCCACTATGTAGGGAGATGCACAACCATACAAATCATGATGGCAAGATACTATTGGCCCACAATCTTTAGGGATGCTCACTAGTTTATCTGATCCTGTGAATGATGTCAACAAGTTGGTGGGATGACCACATGAATGGAGGCTTCTCAATAGTGTATTCAACCACTGGAACCCTTTAACATATGGGACATAGATTTCATGGGTTCCATCACACCCATGTCCAATGGAAAGGCTTATATTATTGTAGCCATTGATTATTGCATAAAATGGGTAGAAGCAGTAGTTGTCATTGACTGTACATCATCCAGTACTATGTGGTTTATACAACAAAATGTTGTGAATAAGTTTGGGATGCTATGCACATTGATTTTTGACAATGGAAATGCAACTCTTGGGGGTTGAACATAAATTCATACACCCTACCACCCCCAAGCCAATGGTCAAGCAGAGGTTATTAATAGGGAGATCACAAAGATTCTAACAAGAACTATTAGAAAAAATAGGAGAGATTGGAGCACAAAGCTTCATGATGCCCTTTGGGCCTATTGCTCAACATGAAAACTTCCTATAGGCTACTCTCCCTATGAGTTGGTATACAAAAAATTACCAACTCTAGCAATTCAATTTGAGCTCCATACACTCTCAACAGCTTGTGACTTGGACCTTGACCTTAGTATAGCACAAAAAGAAAGATTAATCAACCTTAATGTGCTATATGAAAATTGATTGGTAGCGCTATCCTTGAATGAAGTGTGCAAGGCATTCAACAAAAAGCATCATGAACTTAGAATATGGAAAGAAAAATTTCAACCAGGAGTTAAGGTTCTCTACTAGAACCCCACACACATACCTCAACAAACTAAGTTCCAAATGTTGTGGAAAGGGCCTTACATCATTTATGAAACCATTCCTTCTAGGGTCATGTTGATCTACAAACCTGAGAGCCTAGACAAAAAGTAGTTGGTCAACATCTAATAAGTAAAGCCTTTTCACGAGCCTAAGCAAGCGAGTGCAACAAATACCTCAATGGAAGGACAACCATGGTCAATTTTTCAGATCTCCTCCTTCCAACTCAGTCATGGGAAAGATGGTCATTCATGCTAATCACATACATGGCTCCTCAGTTTTTTAATTTTTTGTTTTACACATTTTTGTTTTTCTTTGCAAATTTTTTCTTTTATACCTTTTTGATTTTTAAAATTTTTTCCCATTTTACACCATTTTTTTATTTTATATCATCATTAGTACATTTAAATTTTTCTTGATTATTTTATACTTTCTTATATGTTTTACTTTCTTTTAGTGTGATTTTCTAATTTATGTTAATAAATGTGCTTTGTGCCAATAGGACACAATGTGTTGTAGCTATTGCTAATGGTAATTTACGCTTAATGTTTTTGTTTGCTAATGTCTGGTTTGTATTTTTGAATTTTTGTACCAATGGCTAAGACATGGTTTCTTTTTCATGGAACAGACAATGAGTCCATGAAATCCATCCATCCACAAAAATCTATGGTTTTTCTTATTTTGGGAATAAGAGCTCCTTTTCATTAAATAAACTTTTAATAAATTTGTGACCTTGGTGATTTCCAAAATTATGAAGGATTCAAAGGTTTGCACAATGTGTGACTTCAAGGGGACTCAATACTCTTTGTATTCTTCTACATACATGGGCATATGAGTGTTTTCATGGATTTCTTACTGTTCCATGTTGACCATTAACAAACAGTTGAATAAGTCTTTGCATGGTGTGGTTCCCATCCAAGAATTCTCTAGAAAAAATAATAAAAAATAAAATAAAAGAAAAAAAACATGATGGGAATTCAAAGCACACCCCTTAGATAAATAAATAGGCTACAAGCACTAGTTATGGGACTAGAAAGACATGTTACCCATGTCTAAAGATCCCCTTTAACTAATGGCCTCTCTTACTTCTTGCTTCTCTTTTCTTCTCTTTAAGGAATAATGGTTGTTTTGTGGAAGCACTCTTGTATCTCAAGGGGATGGATTAGTCTTAGAGTGGTGATGCGAAGTCACTACAAGTGGTTGGTTTTAGTCTAGACTAAGGATGGATCTTCTCAGGTCATTTAATAACAAATCCACAAGAGACTTTTTATGACATCAAATTGGAACTCCATTCCACCTTCTTCATCATCCATCCATGCTACTCATAACTCACCTCACTACCAGTGTTCATGTTCTTGTTTGGTGTCTTTGCCTGATGTACTTGAATTCTTTGGTAGAGTCTTCTGGGTTTTTGTCCTTAACTTTCATAAACCATTAATCACCTATGGGATCCATAAACTCCTTAGGCTGAGGTTATGTAAGGGCAAATAGGGATGTGCCTGTTATGGGGAGGATCCACTTGCATACCTCTTAATTTGGTTTGTTAAGCACCTTATCCTTAGGAATTATTGCAATCAGAATCTTTTGTGCATCCATCTTTTGCATCTGAATATGTGCTCCTTTAAGTATTTTCTTTAGTTCACACATTCTCCATTAAATTTTTGAATTTTCAAGCTTTCAAAGATCCTCTTCTATGATTTCATCATATTTTTGGATTTTTTGGGATTCCATAAATCCCAAATTCATTTAAAAGTTCTTTGTATTCTTTGAAATATTTAAGTTTGAAAATTTCGTTTATAGACCCTATAAACGGAGCCCCATCGATGGAGCCCATGCATATATGTGGCCCCGTATAGGTGGCCTCATCGATTTAATGCAAAAATACTATATATATGCATGAATCCCCTTAGAAATTTTTACATTTTCTCACAAACACTGAAGGATTTTCTGTAATTTTCAAAGCCCAAAACCTTCTATAGCCCATAACTTCCTAATTGTTTATCCAAATCACTCCATTTTTCAACCTTGTAGCTCTCGAAGGTAAGCTCTTAGTTGTGGGGATCCCAAACTTGTCATTTTTGATAAAAAAAAAGTTTTTGACATTTTTCTAACTCCCATAAAGGTTTAACTAAGGAAGCAACAATAAAACACCAAATTACAAGAGTTAAACCCTTTCAACAAGCTCCAATGACACTTGCAATAAATAATTAATGAAATAATCAATCTTTCATGGTCCAATTGTAGCCAAGTGTAACTAATTAACAAGATAAGATATCCAAAAATTTTAGTTACACATTATATCTACTAATCCATGGATGTGTTGTGATCATAGATGGCATCAAAAGGTAAACACACATAGGAAGGAGGACCATCTCAATTAAGGAAAAAATGATAAAAAATGGGAAGGGGATAAGAATTGGCTTAGGAAGAACTAATTGCAACCCATGCCATAGGATCTCTTAGGGAAGAGGCCAAAGTGGAGTCTATTTGTTAGATTCTAGAATAGGTGGTAGCAACAGATCATTTCCATTGAGATGAGGCATCAACTCAACAAAACAACCTTGAGGTGACCTTGATAGAAGCTTGCTTGAACCAAATCAGATCAAAGAAAGTCCAAAAAATAGTGCTCAAAGAGTTAAACTTTGGCTCTTTCTTGGAGAAAGGACCTAAAGAGGTACAAGTCCAATTGAAGACCTCTCCCATGTGGCCAATTATCACTTTCAGTGGGAAGTGGTATATGGGAGAGATGTTCCTATTTTGGAAGAAAAGGTAGGCCAATTCAACAGTTAAGATCAAGGACATTTTAGTGTCCTACTTAGTATAAGCCATTGTAAAGGAACTTGGGTTATTTAAAACTAGAAGGAATCTTGCCGAGATTTCAATGTAGGAAGATTCCAACATAAAAAAGGAATGGGTTCAATGGTGATATGGTGTTGACTGTAAGGAGTATGGTGTGCTCACACTAGTAGAAAAAATCCATTACAAGATTGTGGGATTTTACTTAAATCCCATAGTACTGGTGATGCAACACCAAGGGAAATAAACAATAGCAGAGATGGTTGTAGACATAATCATCAAAATACTTAATGCACCTACGACATTTATACTAGATGTCACTGCTTTGAAATATGTGCAGACATTTTTAGGGACCATAAGTGATAGATTAAGCATAGCATATCATGAACAACCATTGGACCAACTGGTAGGAACTATGTAACTACTTCTAGATGTCTTTGATCTTCTAAATAATATAACTACAACCTAGTCAAAGCTACTAGAGGCAACGGAAAAGAATATTATTTTGGAAGGGCAACTCAAAATAGCCAAGTAGTTGAATGAATGCTTGGCTATGGAGGTTGCTAAATTGAGAGCCCAAATTGTTGACACTACATTTCTCAACCCAGCATTGACAAGAGATGAAGCTCTTAAAAAACTTCACACTAGGTTGAAAAGGGTTTAGGGTGTAATGAAGATAATGGTGTTCTATTGATCCTTGGTAGAGGCCACCCAACATAAAATTTAGAAGGCCTTGGAGTTGACCCAACAAGAGAATGTGCAGCTAATTGTAGAGAACCATCGCCTATGAAATGTTGATGCATACAAAAGTAGTTGACTAAATTTATCCATCAATAGTAGGAGAACCTAGCTAGAACAAATACAAAGTTAAGGAGATTGGTAGCTAAGAATAAAAACCTCTCCGTGAAGGAGGTCTGTGCCCTTTGCTAAAAGATTGTAATAGAGGTAGTTGCCTAGAAATTAGAGGCTCTAAAATTTGAGAGAGTCAAAGATCCCTATAGAGACTAGGTCAGCCTACAGAAGGAAATAAATGAGAAACACATTCAAGTGATGAAGGTCAAGGTGAATGAGACCCTCCGGTAACTCCAACAAGAATGCAAATTATGGTAGCCCATCATTGATGGGATTGATCAATACAATAAAGAAAAAATTCACTTGAAGGAGTTGCAAATAGAGGAGATGACTAAATATATGAAGCTTGCCAATCTCCGGTATGTAAACTTGGCTATGTTAACTACTAGATGGTTGTGGTTAGAACTAGAAAAGTAGGTGGCTAGCTTGTATTTATTATATGATGTTGAGTTCAAGCACACCAAGCAAAATTTCTAGAGAAAAACACTAAACTCAAGGTTCTTAATGGAAAATATATCAATCAGAGATCCACTATTGAGAGCTTGGCCAAAAGAATGAATGACTACTAGGAGTTGCAAAACACAGTTAGGGTGTTTGATATTGAATGTAAACAATTCACTACCTAGTTTGTCAACATCAAGGAGCTATTCCTAGTAATGCCCTATCCATGGGATATCCCCATTCTAGTGCACATTAACGATGCCATGTGGACTGTGAATGATCCTCAAAGCAAGGAGGAGAGGATGAAGGAAATATTGAATACCTTTTACCTTCTAATGGAGGTAGCAGCCACAACAGGATAGCCTTAGCCTCCTTAGCCACTGCATGTGCCCAAAGTTGATGAAGATCCTTCAAAGCCTCAAGAACCTCCACTGCTTAGGACTATTTGATCTTCTCAACCATTTCTACATCATCAGAGGATGTGCTATTTAGTTTGAGTAGTTAGGTCATGGTGTTTAATTTTTTGTCATGAACACCATAAAATTTGTAATGATGTCAATCTATACACTTGGGTACTCAATTTTGTTGTGTCAATTTATTATGTTAAGTGTTAGTCAATAATCCCATACCTTTCCAATTTTGTAAAGGAACTCAAGGATGAGTTTTTATTTAGTTGTGGTGGTATGATGAAGCATCAAAGTGTTACATTGATAGGCCCTTGTTGATGTGGCCTTGTTGATGGATCCCTGTTGATGTAGCCCCATCAACATGATATTGCCCCATCGATGGGGCTATGTCGATGTAGCATTTGCTGTGTTTACAAGGCCCTGTCGACATAGATCCACAATAAAGTTTATAAATACATGCTCACCCATTGTTTTTATATCAAGTCTTGTCATAGTTGTAGTAAAGCTCTTGTAGTTTTGTGATTTGAAAGTTAGAATATTTTTTTAAGTGGCCACAGTAGGAGTCAGAAAGTATAAAAATCTTTATTCAAGCACTGATGTAGCTAAGCACGCCAATGTGAATGACAATAAAGACAAGCATTTTCATCAAACCTTGTATCACTTGGAATAGATTAATGATTTATTTTTGCATTTATTGTTTTCATTAATTACTCAATTAATTATGTTAAGTAAGACTTTAATTAATTAACTAATTAAGCTAAATAGATTAAACACATAAGTATGACCACTTTGAACATAACATACATTGCTTGGTAATCCCAACATCACTTAATGCTTGATAACCCAGTAGTGTTGTATGCATTCAAGATGTGTATGGAAAGTGGGATCAAATGCTTATGTTAGGATAGTTAGTTATTAATCAATAATCAGAGTATTTAAATTGGTTAATAAATCAAGTTTCAACTTGTTATCAATTGTAGGTGAATAAAATATCAAATAATAAAAATCATGTGTCCTAGTTACACTTAACCATAAAACTAAGCTTTACAAGTGTAGTTGGGAAGACAATGATCCAAAAAAGGGACACGAACTCATGATAAAGGTGGACATTCTGATCGCAATCGTGATCAGGGACGAGACCACAGAAGAGAAGGTAGCAGACACCGTCATGGTGATGGTTCTCCTTCTTCTTCACCTTCATCATCTCCTTCACCCTCTCCTTCAATATCCAAACGTGATCATAAAGAGAAAGACCATGGGGATAAAGGTAGGCAAAGTGGAAGTCATAGACGAAATAGCTAGGAAAGGGGATGAGGGGACTCTAGAGAGTCACAACATAGAAGAAGAGAGAGTAGGGAACAATGTAGGCATCATAGATGCCATAGAAGAAACGATCATAATGAACCCCTCCTCACTACTCGAAGTATGTTGAACATAATTGAGGCTATTAGAATTCCAACAAGGCATCGGAAAGATAGTAGGATCAAGAGATTAGATATGAACAACATCCCACAATTTGAAGGGGGATACAATGCTGATCCTCAGAATCATTTACAAGCATTCCATGATGCCTGTGCTTTACAGAACATAGAGAACGAATGTAAAAAACTTAAGTTGTTCCGATAGAAATTAGTTAAGGAAGTAGAAAGCTGGTACTGGTCTTTAGAACCAGAATCCATTCGTAGGTGGAGTACAATGTTAGAACTATTTAATGACAAGTACCAAACATACTCCCGAGTGTCTAACTTGTGAAAGAAAATCCAAGGTTGGAAACAAGGAGGATATGAACCCTTGGATGCTGCCATGGGCCGATACTATGCATTATTACATCGTTGTCCTGGCCATGGTTATTCATAAAGGGATCAACTGCGTCATCTCGTGGATGGGCTTAGGCATTAAATGAGAAGAACCCTTGGGACTTATGCCCAAGGAAGACTATCCAAGCTTAGGTACCATCAAATTCAAAAACTATTGGAGAAAGTTGCTAAGGAAGAAGGTGAGCTACAGAAGAGAGAAAGTGTTAAAGAATATAATTGAGATCCTTCCCTCTAGAAGAGGGGAGTAAGATTTTGTGAGGATGAAGAAGAGTCACCACTTGAAGAGATGGTGAATAGGAGAACTTTGCCTATCCAAAGGTTGACATTAGAAGTATCGACAAAGGTAGACCAAATGTGGGATTCCCTAGACAATAGATTTCAATCTATTCTAAAACTATTAGAGGAGTCTAGAGAGCAAGGTAGTGATCACAAAAAAGAAAAAAGAAAGAGGCTGAACATGCACGTAGCAAGTGTAAGGGCAAAGTTGCCATCATTAAAGAGGTTGTGGATTTGGAAATAGACAATTATAGTGGATGTGAGATATGTCAATATGACCATCCTAAGGGATGTTTCCTTGTAATCTCACATCTGCAGGAGTCTAGGGTGTATGCACTCAACCCATGATTAAACAAAAGATAAACACCCCAAAGGTTATCTTATCCTCAAGGTAACCCAAGGTAGTTCCACCAACTCTTAACATATTATCCTAGTGGAACTCCACCACAATCGATTGAGCAATATCAACAGTGGCAGCACCCACAATCATGGGGAATGCCACCACCAAGACAACAATATCCTTATCGGTAGCTTGACCCATATGGATATTATGTGCAGCAGCCAATCTCCCCACATGACTCTACTAGTCATGTCACTCCTCAACCTCACTACCAAGATTGCGAGTATTATGGGACTCCCTCTTCTAGAGGTGATATTTCACAAGCATATCATCCTTCTCATCCGGTCGCATCTCTTTCACCAATAGCTCCACTACCACCTACTCTAGCTATGCAGGGTGAAATCCCTACCCAGTCGTAGCAACGTAATGCCACAAGGGTTGTTAACTCTCAACCTACTATTGGTTCCAATAACCACATGAAGAAAAGACCTTTCTTTAGAACCAGCATTCCAACCAAACCCTTGTAATCACAAGCGGCTGATTCCTTAGACACCTCAGTATCAATAAAAACTTTGAAGCCCCCTTCAACCCAATCACCGCACTCAACACATATGGTCATGCTAACACATGCCATCATCAATTGGATCAAAGCTGGCCACCTTCCCAGGAAATTCTCTGATCTTGGGAATCCTTTGATATACTTACAAATCGCTGGAAATGCATCGTGTAAGGCTCTTTTGGATTCAAGTTCCAGAGCCAACTTGATTTCTCAAAAAATGTACAAGGCCTGGAACCTACCTCCATTGAAAAAAAGAAACATCTGTCTAGAGTTGGCCAACCAGTCCATCACTGTCCCATTGGGATTAGTGGAAGACATTGTTACCATTGTTTATGGGTGGTCGTACCCAGTTGACTTCCTAGTGATTCAGGTAAACAATGGTAAGGGGGACTTCCCAATCATAATGGGAAGAAGATGGCTAAGCACCATTGATGCACGCCTAGGAATTCATGATCTTTCCCTAGAAATATCAAAGGACAATACATTTGGAAAGATTGAGAAGAAGAAAGTTCCATACATCATATACAGTAACACAAGGTGTAATTGCGTGCAAAGGTCATGGTCTATGCAAATTTTAGCATTGCCTGCATGTAATTAGTGTGCACAAGTGATTAACATACAAAGATGCCTATATGTAACAGCCACACAATAGGAAGACACCTAGTGGTTGACAGTTGATCAAGAAAGAAGTTCACTCATATGCATGGAACCAACTGAGGGTTTGACTTATGCTTACATCAATAGCATAGACACATTAGAGTAAGTCCACCGCCAACTTCCAAGTCTTAACCTTGAAAATATCAACTAGGGGAAGTTTGAAATCCCTGAGAAATTTAAGTAGGAGCCCCTTGAGCTAAAACCATTGCCCACTGATATGGAATACATGTTTCTTAAAAATGAAAAATTGGTAATTATCAACACTAAGCTTGCTCCTCAACAGAAAGACGAACTGCTGAAGGTAATAAATAAATGTTCAGAAGCCTTTACTTGGTCATATCCCAAATTAACTGGAATAGATCCTAGGATATGCCAACATAGAATTTACATTGACTCCTCCATGAAGCCTTGAAGACAACCGCAGAGGTGATTGAACCCTAAGCTGAAGTAAGTAGTTAAGGAAGAAATCGAACAGCTTCTCAAGGCTAGGTTCATATACCCCATTACTGATAGCAAATGGGGTATCCCCTTAGTTATTGTACCTAAAAAGGGAGGTAAATGGAGGGTGTGCATAGATTTCAGTCTACTAAATATGGCAACATTCAAAGATTACTTTCCATTACCATTTTTCGACCAAGTCTTAGACACCATCGTAGGGCATTGCTATTATAGTTTTCTAGATGGATATAGCAGATATAACCAAATACAAATAGCCCCAGAAGACTGAGCTAAGACTACATTCACCAATCCTTGGGGAACATTTGCATACAAACAGATGCCATTTGGCTTGTGTAATGCCCTAGCAACATTTCAACAACTAGTTCTAAGCATATTTCAACAGCATATAGGGAATGGCATGGAGGTCTTTATGAATGAATTCTCCACTTATGGAGAAAACTTTGATCAAGCCTTGGACTGGTTGGAGCAAGTGTTAAAAAGATGTGTAGAAACCAATTTGAGGCTCAACTGGTAGAAAATCCATTTGATGGACCAAGAAGGCATAGTACGAGGGCACAAAATCTTACACACAGAGATAGAGGTAGATCCTGAGAAAATCAAAATTATCCAAGGAATTACCCATTAATCAAAAATTGTCAAAGATATTCAATCATTCCTTGGAGATATTGGCTACCATAGGAGATTTATTGAAAACTTTTCAAAGGTTGCGAGTGGACCAAAGAATGCGAATTAGCTTTCCAAACTCTAAAACAGAAGCTAGTAGAAACACCCATTCTACAAGCTCCTGACTAGTCCAAGCCATTCCATATCATGACTGACATGTCCAGATATGCTTTAGGAGCCATACTTACACTGTTAGATGACCAAAAGAATCCTTATTACATCCACTATGCAAGTAGAAGTATCGTTGGTGCACAACTTAACTACACTACCACAGAGAAGGAATTAATGGCTGTAGTGTTTACACTAGAAAAGTTTAGACACTATGTATTAGGAGATAAAGTATATATACATACAGATCATAGTGCAATCCGGTTCCTCATGAATAAGCAAATGGTAAGCCCTCGTATCATACGATGGCTTGTAATCTTACAAGAGTTCGATTTAACGATGATCGATCGCAAGGGAACTGATAATGTAGTTTCTGATCATTTATCTCGATTGTGATGGGATAATAAAGAGGATGAGTATCCAATTTTTGATCATTTCCCTGATGAATTCCTCTTTGTTGGTGTAGTGAATAATCAATCATCCACAAACTGGTACAATAGCATTCTTACCTATCTTCTCACCCAACAAACACCGCAAGAGTTAAACCTTTAGAAGAAACAACAATTTCTTCACCAAGCCAAGTACTTTATGAAGATCAATGTGCAACTTTACAAAGTGTGTATCGATGGCTTGGTTCGATGGTGTGTTCTCGATATATATTAACTACGAGTTCTCCAAGATGCTCATGAGGGTCCTTGTGGGGATCATTACACTAGGAGACGAATGGCCATCAAGATCCTACTTGCAGGATATTATTGGCCTACATTATTTTAGGACACCCATCATTTCGTCTAATCTTGTGAGCGCTATCAACGTGATGGGGGAATGATTGCTAGAATGGAGGGTCTACAACAATAGATTCAATCATTAGAACCCTTTGAAATTTGGGGAATTGATTTTATGGGGCCGATTACACCAATGTTCAATGGAAAAACTTATATTATTGTTGCCATTGAGTACCTTACAAAATGGGCTAAAGCAGCTACTATTAAAGATTGTATATCATCTATAGCTGCATGATTTGTTCAACAACAAATCATAAATAGGTTTGGTGTGCTGCGTGCACTTATTTCAGACAATGGTACACACTTCATAGGTGTAACTTTTCAGAAATTAATGTAACACTTAGGAGTTGAGCATAAATTGACTACACCATACCACCCCCAAGCGAACGGTTAAGCAGAAGTCACCAATAAGGAGATTATGAAGATATTGATAAGAACCACAAGCAAGTTTAGATAACACTAGAGCACTAAACTGAATGATGTTCTTTGGGCATACTACTCCACATGGAAACTCCCTACAGGCTACTCTCCCTATGAGTTAGTGTACAGTAAATTACCAATGCTTCCCATTCAAACTGAGCTATGTACAGTATCCATGGCATGTGACCTCAACCTTGACCTTGATCTAGCACAGAAACAATGGTTAGTAACTCTTCACTTGCTAGATGAAATCCGATTAGGTACCCTATCATCTAACGAATTGCATAAGGCCTTCAATAAACAACTTCATGACCTAAGAATTAGGAAAGTTAATTATTAACCAGGAGATAAGGTTCTCTACTGGAATCCCACACATGTGCCACAACGTACTAAATTTCAAACATAGTGGGAAGGACCTTATATTATTTATGCAACTTTTTCTTCAGGGGCCATGACAATATACAAATCAAAGAGCCTAGAAAAGAAATTGTTGGTCAACATGCAACTAACCAAACCTTTCCATGAGCTTAGGATAGCCAGTACACATGCTACCTCTGTTAGTGGACAACCCTACTCACTATTTCAGATCTCCTCCTTCCAACTTAGTCATGGGGGAGATGGCTACCTATGCTAACCATTCTAGGCCCTCAGTTCTTTTTGAATTTTTGTTTTATACATTTTTTCAACTTTTCTTATTTTTTTTACACCATGGTTCATATTTTTACTATTTCTTTATTTGCTTGGTTTTCTTTTATTCATCATCCAATAAGTGCTTATGATGGTGGATTGAATTATATCATATTGATTGCTAATGTTTGGTTTTTACCTTTGAATTACGATGCTGATATTAAGGTATGGTTCTTTTGGTAAAATAGGTAATGAGTCCATGCTGTCCACTCATCCATACAACTCTATGGTCTCCTTTGGCTTGGAATTGTATAGTCCCTTTTTTCTAAGTAAACTTATTAATGAATTGGTGACTGGGTATTTTTCAAACCAAGGAAAGACTCAAAGGATGAGAAGGGTGTGACTTCAAGGGGATTCGATGCATTTGTGCTAGCCATTCTCTTGGGGGTGCTTGGATGCTTTTTCTTGGGTTTTCTGCCATTTTGACATTGTTCAAATATCAGGAAGCTGAGTGAATAAAAATAATTTTTTGCATGGTGTGGTTCTCATGCATAAACATCAGAAGAAAAAGAGAGAAAAAAGAGAAAAAGGTGAGAATTCAAAGCATACCCCTTAGACATAATAAAGCAATATGGGCTACAAGCACTGGTTATGGCATTGGAAAGACGTGTTATCCATGCCTGAAGGTTTCCTCTAACTAAGGCCCTTTCTTGCTTCTTGCTTCTCCATCTCACTCTCCTTGGGATAGTGGTCACTATTTGTGGAAGCATTCTTGTTGCCTTAAGAGGATGAATTGGCCAAGTGTATTGATGCAAGGTCACTGAATGTGGTTGGTTTGAGTCTAGATTTGGGATGAGTTCTACTTAGTTATCTTAGCCATGAAATACACAAGGGGCTTTACAGAACCTTATTCTTGGGATTCCATTCCATTCTCTCCTCCATCATTCTTCCCATTTTTCATCTCATTATTGATTTATCATTAGTTCGTTTTGGGTTGATGCATTATTTTTCTTTGGTGAATTCTTGTAGGTAATTTTTTAACACTTTCTTCCAAATGACATTCCTAGCGCCTACGGACTCTTTGGTTTGTGGGTTTGTCAGGGCATAAAGGGAATGAGCTTGCTTTGGGGAGGACCCATTGGCATTTCTTTTTAATGCAATTGTTAACTTCCTTCCCTTAAACATTTCCTGCAATTAATCATTTCTTGTTTCATCCCCATCCATGACATCCATTTTATTGGTGTTGCTGTTGATATTTTTCATCTTTCTTGTTCCTCATGTTTTTCCATTTTATAGCTATCGGAGGTTTGCTCTTAGTCGTGGGGGCCCTAGCACAAATTTTTTAATTTTTTCCATTTTACTGATTGCCTAACCCCTACACCTTGAGTAGTTGCCAGTGATAAATCTCTGAACCAATTTCTACCATAACCACAACTCAGCTAATGCACTTCATATTGAGACAAGGTATCAACTCCATTATGGTTTATCTATCCTTGCTCATTTGTGACTGTGTTGTGTGTGAAAATAACGATCATACAAACAATGGACTAGGCTTGGAAGAAGCACTCAGGATGGACTGGAACTAGAGCAGTTATGAAAGGAGCAAGTATGGTGGTGTGGCTATGGATAAATAATAGAAGGTGCAATATTAGCACTGGTGGCAACATGCTTCATTTTCTTTCTCTCTCTTTCTCTACAAGCTGTCAAATAAAGGTTTGGATGTCATTTATGTATGAGTGTTCACCACAATGGTCATGAACACTAATGTTGTAATATGCTTATTGATCCGTTCATTGGGTACGTTGAATCTGTCATCCCATTCTACTATTAGTTGTTAGTTAGTCAATAATCCCAGACCTTCCCAATATTTTTTAAAGAACTTGTTTCTTTTCTTCTATACTCAAGGACGAGTTTTCATTTAGTTGTGGGGGTATGATGAGAGTGGTTACTCTAGTAGTTACTCTAATTATAAGAGTGGTTACTCTAGCGGTTACTCTAGTGGTTACTCTAGCGGTTACTCTAGTGGTTACTCTAGTAGTTATTCTAATTATTAGAGTGGTTACTCTAGCAGTTTCTTTAGTAGTTATTCTAATTATTAGAGTGGTTACTTTAGTGGTTACTCTAGTAGTTATTCTAATTATTAGAGTGGTTACTCTAGCGGTTGCTTTAGCAGTTATTCTAATTATTAGAGTGATTACTTTAATTATTAGAGTAGTTGCTCCCAAGCCTATAAATAAAGTGCCCAGGCGCATAATTAAAAGAAGTCTTTTAGGAGAAAAGTAGCGAAAATCTTGTAGTTTGTTTGAAAGTGCCTACAGTAGGAGGTCTAAGTATGGATGGATCTTTATTCAAGAATTGTGTACCTGAGCACACCTTGTGTACGGCAATAAGGATGAGCTCTTCGATTCATCCTTGTAGCACTTGAGATTTTTTTTCTTACGCATTTCTTTTATTTTATTTTCTTATGCATTTACTTTATTTTATGCACTTTACATTTATGTTATTAGCGTAGCAATTCATTTTTATCAATTAAGAAAATTGTTAAATTATACTCAGTACGATCACTTCGAGCATGTGTGTAATACTTGGTAACCTAGTAACGATTAGCGTTTGGTAATCCCAGTAGTGTTGCACTGGTTCAGGATGTGTACGGAAAGTGAGAATAGATGCTAGTGTTAGGATTAGTTAGAACTTAGTTAACGAGTACTTAAGATAAATTAGTCACTTAGTTATATCTCTTCTCCCTTATTAGCACAGGATATAAAAACATAAAAAATATAAAAATCATATGCCTCAAGCTTACTTAACCATACAATCGTGACATACAAGTAAGTTTGGGATGACAACAATCAACCAACCCATCCTTGTTCCACAAAGGCGCATAGGCACTTAGTCCTTGGAATTTGACCAGATCATGTGTGAAACACTTGTATTCATATGGTTGAGCATAAGGGTACCTTGCCGCTTATCAACAATTCGATTTCACTTCCTAGAACCAACGTACTTAGGAACTTAAGGTCTATGGAATTTGACCAAATTGTACATGAATGATTGTAATTCGTATGGTTGGGTGTAGGATATACTCATCACTCATCATCAACCATAAAAATAACTAAGTGTTCTTGTGCAATCTAGTTAAATTTCATAGATCCTTTGTCTTCTGGTACACTAGCCTCTAGGAAGTGAACTTGTCCTAACAGTCATTCATTTTCTTCCCAATTACACTTGTGATAGGCAAAAGTATGGTTAAGTGTAATCGAGGCATATGATTTTTATTATTTTTATGTTTTATGTTTTGGGTGCTTCAAATAAAGGATGAATAAAATAAAGTAATTTAATTGCTAATTTAATCTAACTAAGTAACTAATGTTTAACTAATTCTAACATAAGCATCTAGTTCCACTTTCCGTACACATCTTGAACATGTATAACACTACTGAATTACCAAATGTTAAGCATTACTAGGGTTAGCAAGCATCATGTGCATGCCTGAAGTGGTTGTACTGATATGCTTAATTAAATGCTATTTAATCTAGCTTAATCTAGCTTAATGTAGCTTGATTACTTAAAGCATTAAAGGAAATTACATAAAACATTAAATGCATGAAGAAAATATTTAATCTAGCCAAAGTGCTATAAGATTTATCAGAAAGCTCATCATTATTGTTGCACACACTACCATGCTCAAGTACAATAGTGCTGGAATAAAGATCCATACACTTAATGACTCCTATTGCGAGCACTTGGGAAAATATTCTAACTCTAGGAAAGAAAAACTACAAGAGCTCTACTACACTATGATGAAAAGACTCCCAAACTATGCATCAAAGTGTTATATTTATAGGTTGATACATATCCCAAGATATTGGATATCCAACATCATTTCTTAGTCCTCGATATTAGGTATCTGATATTGGAGCTAGATAAAATACACTTCATCATACCCCCATGACTAAATGAAAACTCATCCTCGAGTAAAAAAAAGGAGGAACAAGTCCCTTACAAAATATTAAGAAGGTATGGGATTATTGATTAACATGCAAACTAACTTAGAAGAAAGAAATAGATTCTAAGTGCCCAAGTATTTAGATTTACATTCTTTTATAAAATTTGATGTTCATGATAATAGAATTGAACACCTTGGCCAAAATTGACATCCAACACCTCTAGTAGCTGAAGAATGAGGGAGAAGATTCAATAATCATGAAGGGACCTGATCATATGGTGGTGCTACTTAGTCCTTGGTGAAGACAATCTTGCTTCAAGTCCATGCTTTCCAATGCAGTCACAACAAAATCATGGATTAGTGTGCAATGTGTAACTTATAGCTTTTAGGTACCTTGTCTCGGTGGTAGTTACACTTGGCTAGGTTAAGATTATGTTGGATTGATTCTTTTAATAGTATTTAATTTCTGCAACTTCAGAGTTTGTTGAAAGGGTTTAACTTCATGGATTGATGATGTTAGTGTTAGTCCTTAGTTAAACCTTTGTGGAGTTAGAAAAATTAGAAAAAATTGGTCATTAGAAAAAACTTGAGTGGCCCCCACAACATCGAGCATACCTTTAGTAGCAAGAAGATTGAAAAATGGGATAAAATGGATAAATGATTCATCATTAAATGCTTGAACAAGGTTAAAGAATTCACAACAAGAAGAAAGAGGATTTCACTAAAAAATATTATGAAGATGTGCACAATTGGATGTCATTGATGGAGCATGCAAAAGGATTTGATTGTGAGAATGCCTAAGGATAAAGAACTTAACTATTCCAACCAAAAGGTATACAAGTGGATCCACCCCAAAGTAAGCACATGTCCTTTGGTGCCCTTGCATAACCTTGAACCAAGGAGTCCATAGGCCCCATGGGTGATTCATGGTTATGGAAAGTTAAGTATGAAAGCCTGAAAGAAACTACCTAAGAATTTTAACACATCAAACAAGAAGATGAACATTGGTAGTAAGGTGAGGCATGGAAAGCATAAATGGATGAGAGAAAGAAAGTGGAATGGAGTTCCTGATTAAGGTCACATGAAGTCCCTCTTGAATTTTATTGTTAAATCACTTGATAAAATCCATCGTTAGCCCAGACCAAAACCAACCACATTCAGTGACTTCACATTAATACTTTAAGACCAATCCATCCCCTTGAGACACAAGAGTGACTTTACATTGCAACTTTAAGACTAGTCCACCCCCTTGAGATACAAGAGTGCTTCCAAAAATTAAACACTTATTTAAGAAGAAAAGAGAAGAAAGAAGTGAGAAAGGGCCTTAGTTAGGGGGGACCTTCATGCATGGGTAACATGTTTTTCTAGTTCCATAACTAGTACTTGTAGCTTGTTTTTTTTCTAAGAGGTGTGCTTTGAATTCCCATCATTTTTTTTGAATGGGAACCACACCATGCAAAGACTTATTCAATTTCCTATTATTACCCAACATGGAATGTTAAGAGATTTATGAAAAACACACTTGCACTCAAGATGGTAGAAGGTACAAAGAGTATTAAGTCCCCTTGAAGTCACACCCTATTCAAGCCCTTGAATCCTTTCCAAGTTTGGAAACTACCAAGGTCACAAGTTCATTAAAGGTTTATTAAGGAAAGGGACCTCATACTTCCAGAATTGAAAACATCATAGAGTTTTTGGATGGGTGGATGATGTGGACTCATTGCTTGTTTCATGAAAAAGAAACCATGTCTTAGTTATCAATAAAAAAATTCAAAGCTAGAATCTAGACACTAATAATCAAATAACTAGATAGCACATGCCCACTTCAAGAAAACCACACTATACCCTATTGGCAATAAGGCACATTATGATTAGAACACAATAAGAAAATCACATCAAAAGAAAGAAAAATATCAAGAAATTATAAAATATTTAAGAAAAATAAAACATATTAATAATTTTATAAAACAAAACAAAATGGTGTAAATAGTAAAAAGTAGAAAAGAAAAAAGAGTGTAAAAATAGCAAAGTGTAAAACAAAAATGTGCAAAACAAAAAATAGAAAAAAACTAAAGAGCCATTTATATGATTAGCATGGATGGCCATCTTCCCCACAACTAAGTTGGAAGGAGGAGATTTGAAAAATTGAGTGTGGCTATCCATTCGAGGAGATGTTGTAACCATTGACGTCCTTATACTCATGTAAAGGCTTAATTTATTACATGTTAACTAGTTGTTTCTTGTTTGGGCTCTTAGGTTTGTAGATCAACATGGCCATAGAAGCAAAGGTTTCAAAAATAATATAAGGATATTCCCATAGTGTTTGGAACTTAGTTTGTTGTAGCAAATGTGTGGGGCCCTAGTTGAAATTTGACTTTTCTAATTCAAAGGTCATGGCATTTTTTGTTAAATGTTTTATGCAACTCATTAGATAACAAGGCCATCAATTAGTTTTTGTTTAGCAGGTTGAGATTCATTAATCTTTCCTTTTATGCTAGACTTAAGTTAAGGCTAAGGTCATAGGTTGTTGAAAGTGTATAAAGCTCGGATTGAATAGAAAGAGTTGGCAATTTTCTATACATTAGCTCATAGTGAAAGTGACCTATAGAGAGCTTCCAGGTGGAGCAGTAGGCCTAGAGGGCATCATTGAGTTTTGTGCTCTAGTCTCTCCTATATTTGCTAACTATTCTCATTAAGATCTTAGTGATTTCCCTATTTGTAACCTTAGTTTGACTGATGGCTTGGGGCTGATAAGGTGTTGTTAATTTATGCTCAACCCCCAAGTATTGCATGAGCTTTTGAAATGTAGTTCCTATAAAGTTGGTTCCATTATCAGAAATTAACGCAAGTGGCACACCAAACATGTTTACAAAATTTTTTTATACAAACTAAGTAGTAGTAGAAGATGTATAGTCAGTGAAAACTACTACTTCTACCCATTTCATATAATATTTAATGGAAACTATGATGTATGTCTTTCCATTTGACATGGACATGATGGAACCCATGAAGTCAATGCCCTAGATGTTGAAGGATTCTAGTGGTTGGATCCACTACTAAGGATCTTCCATACGAGCAATCATTTCACCATCGTGTTGGCAACATTCACAAGAGTTGACAAATTGGTGAGCATCCCCAAAAAGTGTTGGCTAGTAATATCTTGCCATTAGGATATTAATGACCATGTGTCTCCCTGCATAGTGGTCTCCACAAGGACCCTCATGAGCATATTGGAGAATGTGCAATTGATCAACATTAGGGATACACCAATGAACCAAGCCATTGATGCACACCTTGACAGGTGCCCATTGATGCACACCTTGGCAGGTGCCCATTGATCTACATGAAGCATTTCACTTGGTGAAGAAACTATTATTTCTTCTTACGATCCAGCTCTTGTGGAATCTCTTGAGTGAGAAGATAGGTAAGAATGTCATCATACCACTTAGGCTTAATGGGCAATGGTTTAGTTATAGCTTCAACAAAGAGGAGTTCATTAGGAAATTGACCAAATAGTGGGATTTCCTTCTCTTTATTGTCTCATCTCAACTAAGATAAGTGGTTAGCAACCAAATTCTTAGTTCCCTTTCAACCTAATATCATAAGATCAAATTATTGTAAGATCACTAGCCATTGTATGATACAAGGGCTCACTATTAGCTTATTCATAAGGAAGCAAATTGCATTATGACTATGTGCATGAACACCATGTATCCAAGCACATAGTGCTTGAATTTCTCCAAGGAAAACACCACTTCAATCAATTCTTTTGCTATGGTAATGTGGTTTAGCTATGCACCCACAATGCTTTGACTTGTGTAGTGGATGTAATAAGGATATCTTTGATCATCTAGCTGTGTAAGCACAGCCCCCAAGGCATAATTTGATGCATCTATTATGATGTAAAATGGTCTGGACTAATATAGTTCTCATAGAATTGGAGTTCTATGAGTTTCTCCTTTAGTTGTTGGAATGCATTTTTACATTCCTTTATCCAAACAAATGGAGCATCTTTATTTGTTAGCCTAACCAACAATTTTGCAATCTTAAAGAGATTCTCTATGAACCTTCGGTAGTAAGCAATGTGTCCAAGGAATGATTGAACATCTTTTATAATTTTTGGTTGTTAGGTAATTCCTTGGATGACTCTAATCTTTTTAGGGTCTACCTTAATCCTTGCTGAGAAATTCTATGCCCTAGTACAATGCCCTCTTAAACCATCAAGCGACTCTTCTACCAATTGAGCCAAGGGTTCATCTCCACACATATTTAAGCACTTGCTTAAGGTGGTCCAAGGCTTACTTAAATGTGGCGCCATAGGTGGAGAAGTCATCTAAGAAGACTTCCACCTTGTAATGAATCTATTGCTAAAAAATTCTCAAGACTAAGCATTGGAATTTTGCAAGAACATTTCATAGGCCAAAAGGCATATTTCGATATGAAAAAGTCCCCTAGGGACACATGAATGTGGTTTTGGCCTAGTCTTCTGGCATAATCTGGATTTGGTTATAGAGACTATAACCATCCATGAAGCTATAATAGCAATGCCTAGAAATAGTATCCAACACTTGATTCACAAATGACAATGGAAAGTGATCTTTGAATGTTGTCATATTCAACAATAGCAAATCAATGTAGAGTCATCACTTTCCACCTTCTTTGGCATAATCATGAGTGGCTTACCCATGTACTATTAACAATGGAATAGATAAACCCCACCTTGAGGAGTTGTTCAATTTTCTCTTTGATGATCTACTTCAATTTGAGGTTCAACTACCACTATGGCTACCTCTTTGGCTTTATGGCTAGATCAGTGTAGATATGATGCTAGCATATCCTAGGATCAATCCCTCTGAGTTTAGGATATAACCAAGTAAAGATTGTTGGCCATTTGTTGATCACCTTCAACAACATTTGTTTCTATTCAGGAGCAAGATTAACATTGATGATTATTAGCTTGACATTTTTCAAAAATTCATACTTCAAGCTAGTAGGTAGAGTTTTCAACTTTAAGGGCTATTGTTTAAAATTATCAAGGATTTCTAACTCTCCCCAATTGCTATAATCAATTTTGTTAATGAAGAGTTGGAAATGAACTTACTCCAATTCATCCATGCGTTCCACATAGGCACATGTTAACTCTTAGTAGGTTCTATGCAAAGTGTTGAGCTACTATTAGGGTTATCTATCAACCACTAAGTGCCCTCCTACTTTGTGGCTACTATGTATAGGCACCTTTGAATTTCAAATATATCAACACACTGACTACATGCTTTGATAGATATACTATTAACAACTCATAGTTTCTACACACAGTTGCACCTTGTATCACTGTACGTAATGCATGGAACTTTCTTCCTCTTGATATTTACAAATGCATTTTCTTTAGAGATTTCAATAAAAAGATCTCAGATCCCCAATCATGCATCAACAATGCTTAGCCAAGTCTTTCCCATGATGATTGGGAAGTCTCCTTTACAATTGTCCACTTAAATCACTAGGAAATTAGTGGGGAATGACCACTCACAAACAATGGTCACAATTCCCTCCACTAGTTCCAAGGGAATATTGATGGATTGATCAGCCAACTTGAGATGAATGTTGCTCTTCTTAAGTGAAGGTAGGTTCTAGGCTTTATACATCTTATGGGAAATCAAATTAACTCTAGAACCTAAATCTAGAATAGCCTTGCAAGGCTCATTCCTAGCAATTTGAAGGTAAATAAGGGGACTTCTAGGATCAAATGGTTTCTTAGAAAGGTGGCCAGCTTTTATCCAATTGGTTACCACATGAGAGTTAACATGAAAATATGCACTTTGGAAGCTGTTTGATTTGAATGAGACTTGAACAGAATAGATGCAAAGGAAGATGGAGAAGTAGGATTTCCAGCTACAAGTTTATGTAAGGGTTTAGTTGGGCTATTGATTCAAAAGAAAGGTCTTTTTTATGATCTAGTTTTCAAACCACTTGACTGAAGAGCCAACTATAAGTTAATAGCCTTGTTTCATTGCGTTGTTGTAGTTGAGGCGGAATTTCTTCCTACATTGATGGAGTAGGAGGTAACTAGGTTAAGGGTGGAGGGACATATGTAGAAGGATGAGGAGGCTAATATGGATGTGGGGACCCCCCTCTAGTAGATGGAGAATGAGTTATGTGATACTCTAGAGGGTAGTAGTAATGCTGAAAAGAAGCGTAACTAGAAGAGTCACGTAGAGACATCGTTTACTGAACATAGTACCCATATAGATTTGGCTACCTATAAGGGTACTTCTACCTTGGTGATGGCATCCTCCATGATTGTGGGTGTTGCTATTGTTGGTACTACTCATATGGTTGTAATGGAGCTCCACTTGGATAGTAGGTTTGTTGTTGGTGGAACTGCCTAAGATTGCCTTGAGGATAAGGTAATCTTCTAGGTGCCTGCCTCCTTGTCAGTCTAGGATTCAGCACATATATCCTAGACTCTTGCAAGTGTGACATGATAGGGCAACATCCTTTAGGATGTTCATATTAGTAGATGTCACACCCATCATCATCATCTAACTCGGTCTCCATAACTTCTTCTACTACAGTAGCTTTTTCCTTATTCCTTTGGTAGGTACATTTAGCTTCTATTTGCCTCCTACGATCATGATCACTATTCTTTTCTCTTGATTATTTTTTTTAGAGTAGTTTGAAATTTTTCGTCCAAAGAGTCCCATAATTTATCAACCTTGGTAGATATATCAGAAATAGATTTTTGGATTGACAAGGTTTTTCACTACATCACCTCATCAAGTGGTGACTCCTTGTTGTCCCAGAATTAGACCTTCCTTTTTTTAATGGAAGGGTCCTTATTATATTCCTTAGCACTTTTCTATTTCCTCAGCTCTCCTTCTTCTATTGTTATCTACTCTATTAGCCTTTGGATCTGATGGGCTCTAAGTTCTCATAGTCTTCCTTAGACATAGACCCCAAGAGTTATTATTTCTAATATAAGTCCATCTATGATGTGGCAAAGTTGTTCTTGCTATGAATAATCATGGCTAGGGCATCGATGTATGAGAGAATAGTATCCACCCATGGCAACCTCCAAGGGTTCATGTGTTCCTTGCTTCCATCCTTGTATCTACCTTCTCAGATTAGACCCTCAAGAGTATGTCTGATATTTATCATTGAACAAATCTAGCATTGTTCTCCACTTGTAGATGGATTTTGGCTCCAAGGATCGATACCAACTTTTTGCTTCCTTGACGAGTATCTTGGGAAATAGCTTTAATTTATGCTAATAATTTTCAATATTGTGTCAGGCATAGGCATCATGAAAGATTTGAAGATGTGTTTGTGGATCAAAGTTATGTCCCCCTTCAAATATGGGGATACTATACATGTCAAGTCACTTGATCTAACTATCTTTCACATGCTTGGTTGGAATTTTTACTACCTTTGCAATGTTCAACATGCTTCAAGTGGAAAACAAAGGCTCATCATCATCATTACATCGATGATGTCTATGATGTCCTTTGCTACCCCTATGTTCATGATGGTCTCTACGATTATCATTGTTCCATTGTTCACCTTCATCAGGGTTCTTTCTTTAGCATATGTCAGAATTAGAAGAAGAAGAAGAAGATGAAAATGGAGAGGATGAAGAGGGAGGAGTACTACCACCTTCACTACACTTGTCATGGCCACGTTTATTAACTTTCTTATCATCTTGATGCTTGCTTAAGCCCCTACTTTGACTTCCACTTTTTCCTGAACCTAGATTGTTGATATTAGATTGTAGATGTAGGTTCAAGCCCCCATCATCAATATCAAGGGATTAAGATTTTTCATGTTGAGAACCCCCAGAGGAAGAATCCTCATTATCATTTTGGTTTAGTAGGAATAAGGGTTTGGTGAACCATTTTCCCTTTAAAGCCTCATGATGCATCTCTTGGTGTTAATCTCTCCTGTGCTGTGCTTTAGTGGGATGGTAGTCCCTGTGGTCATGGTCATGCACAACGTACTCTTCTTGAAGATCCTAGATGCCCAACCTCCTAAGAGTTTTAAGCAGCATCCTGAGCATAGATTGATTAAGAGGCATTATAATGTTACCCTCCATATCTGCTCATTGTAGTTGTTCATCCTGATGCAGGATGAAGATGAAGTTAGGCACATACTCATCTGGATGAGTATATACCACCTTGCATTCTTGATGCACTACCGGTTTAGTATCATCATGTTTATAAGAAGAAGACATTTTGTAATTAAAATAAGATATCAATGTGCTTAAATTATTATATTTATTTTGAGAATGATTTGGACCTTAGGGTTTGTCCAATGATGTTAATGATTTTTACTATGCCTAGATAGTACATGTTTTAAAAAAAAAGGAGTCCTTAGCAATGGAAAAAATGATGAGTAGCAAATACCCCTATGATTAACTATACAAATTACTAAGTGTTCACATGCAATCCAGTCAAATTCTATGGACCCTTTATCTTTTGGTACAATAGGCTCTAGGAAGTAAACTTGCCCTAATAGTCATTCATTATCTTCCCAATTACACGTGTGATATGAAAAGGTATGGTTAAGTGTAATCAAGGTGTATGATTTTCATTATTTTTATGTTTTATGTTTTGGATGCTTAAATTAAAGGATAAATGAAATAAAGTAATTTATTTGATAATTTAATTTAACTAACCAATGTCTAACTAATCCTAACATAAGCATCTAGTCTCACTTTCCGTACACATCTTGAACACATATAACACTACTAGGTTACCAAACATTAAGCATTACTGGGATTACCAAGCATCATGCACATGCTTGAAGTGGTCATACTTATGTGCTTAATTAAATGCTATTTAATCTAGCTTAATTTAGCTTAATTACTTAAAGCATTAAACAAAATTGCATAAAACATTAAATGCATGAAGAAAATATTTAATCTAGCCAAAGTGTTATAAATTTATCAGAAAGCTCATCTTTATTATTGCACACATTGTTGTGCTTAAGTACAATAGTGATCAAATAAAGATATGTACATTCAATGACTCTTGCTATGGACACTTGGGAAAATATTCTAACTCTGGGAAGAAAAACTGTAAGAGCTCTACTACACTATGAATAAAATACTTCCAAACCATGTGCCCAAGTGTTATATTTATAGGCCAACACACATCTCGTGATATTGAATATTCAACATTGCTTCTTGGTCCTTGATATCAGGTTTTTAATATTAGAGCCAAACAAAATACACTTCATCAATCCATAACTTATTCAAGAGAATCTTTTCCATTTGAAACATTAACTACATCAATTCTAAAAAAGTTATGTATAATTGTTAAAACTTCATTGGACTTGGTAAATTGGTGTTTCCTTGGTATCTTTTTTACAAGAAGATGCACTTTATACAAATATATATATATATATATATATCAATATTTATTTATAAACTTATTTATACCAAAGCATATGTTAGTAATCAACCTTAAGGATTGTTATTCATCATAACAATGCTTTACTTTTCCATAACTCATGGTAACATTGCTTACTTTATTATAATTGTTTAGTTTATAGTTGACTACTGGTGGTGTTAGCTTTGTCTTTGAATTTAATTGTTTAGATTTGGTTCTAGTTTTTTAGATATGGCTACATCTTTTGATATTTTCCTTTTGCCTATTTTTTGTGATAGGTCTTCTAGAAATTTTTTCTTATTGGTCTTACATGTGATGCTAGGTTTCTTTGAACATGTAATCATGTATTGATTTCTCAATTATACTTGAACTACCACATCTTACCTTATCTATTCTTCATGAATATACTTAAACCACCACATATTACATGGCCTCTTCTTCTTAATTAATGGACTACTACATCTTATCATAGCCCATCTTTGTTGGTGGTTACTCTACCCACATTTCTATGTAGTTCTTACTTGTAACAACATCTTTACATAACTTCATACTTTTTCAAGATATTTTTTTTATTTTTAGGAACCAGACACTTTCTTTTGCTACTTTTGGAACTTCATTTTTAGTAAACTCATAATTTTGTATATTCTACCTTTTGACTTCATTTTAGACTTGCATTCTTTCTCATAATTAGCATCTACTTACGATCTATTTAGATTTTTTCTTTAAAGGGTACATATAGGCATTCATGTTTCATTCACATCTTTACTTCATCATGGGGTGTTGATGTTTTAGCTCAATTATTGCTTTTAAGGTGTGATAGAATTGAAAAGTGTAGAATATAACTACCAAATTTCATATATAAGAGCATGCATTGGGAGGTGGGAGGTGTAAGGGTTTTTAGTGGTGATGTGATTGATGTTAAAAAAATAGCATATAGAAAGTATCTAGGTGGGGTTAAAAAATTAGTGTATAGAAAGTATTTCATTTTTCTTGTTTCTTTTGAAGTATGATGACTTTCAAGAGTTGGGAGTATGAATTTTCTATATCTAATTGATGATAATATGGAATTATGTTTTTCCATTTCAATTCTAGAGAAAAAGTGGAGTTAAGTAATGTTGTTCACATTCTCCAAGTCTCTTTGGTATCTTTATTGATGAAATGCATGAATGGTTGTACAATAGGGAACATAGTCATGCTATCAAAATTGAATCCCAAGTAGTGAATCTTGTTTTGTATGTAGATGTTGTTGCACTGATCTCCACTATTGTAAAAGGTTTGCAAAATATGTTGCAAATTTTATAAAATTATTGTCATTCATTTGGTCTTCAAGTGAATGTACATAAAACCAAATTGATGATTTGGGGTTCAAGAAACACCTATTATAACTTCCATTTTAGATCTACCAATGTGCAAATAGTAGATTCTTTTAAATATTTAGGTCTCATTTATATGGATAATTATAGGTGGGGGAAATGCATCAATGAAAAAATAGAATGAGATTTTAAGGCTCTGTACACTTTTGAAAACAATTGCAAGAATTTAGGAATTTGGGCTTGGAAGATCAAAAACCAAAATTTTCAAACTATAATCTATCTTGCTATATTTTATGGATGTGTTGTTTGGGAACCTAGACTCAATACCAAACTTTGGAAAGATATTGAAAAAATATATAAAAATTTTCTTCCCAATGAGTTAAAGTGTTATTATGTTAATGTAATTTATTACCTTTAAAAGTAGAATCTATATGCCAATTCATTACATACACTCATAGGTTAATATCACATACACTCAATAATGAGGTGTTGGCCTAGTGGTATATGTCTTGGCCTAGTAATCCTAGCTCACATGCTAGATTCTACTAGGTAGCACTAAGTTATAAACTTCTATAAATCTTGGGGTGTACCTATGTTTTAATTATTTCAGGTTTCAACAAAACCTTCCTCTGCAACCACCCCTCCCCTCCCTTTACAAAATCCAAGGTGTATTTGTCAACTAGTCAAGTAAAATTTTTTACACAGCTGTGGTCTAATATAGAAAGCAAGAAACAAATTTATTTGTAGTATATTAGATCTAATAAACTAAATGTAGAAGCTCACTATCTCTCACTTGCTATTCCAATCAAGTGTTACAATAGTATTAATAAGCTTTGCTTAAATTCTCATCATCTTAGAATTAAAAATGGAAAAATATATTCCACTCCCCTAAGAAAAGTGCATTTGTAGGTTGTATAGATTAGGAGCCTTTGAAGATGAGTTACATGTGTTTCTTTCTTATGTTGTGACTACCCATTTGAGATAATGTTATAATGTTAGAGCAAAAGTCTTGTATGATTTTTTTAGTGCTTCTATTGGTGTTTGGTCAAATTGTAGAGTTTATCTTTATTTTTTATGAAATGTCTAGTAGATTCTATGGGTCTTTGGACATGATAAGGCTTCATTTCATTTCATGTTAGGATGTACCACAACTACCCCATGTGCATTACCCCAATGAAGAAAGTGATGCTAAGGCCAATTGTGACATTTTTTATTTTTATTTTTTGAAACATGAAGGACAAATTATTCGTTTTAGTTTGCATAAGAAGGTTTATTATAGAAAAGAAAATTATTAATAACAAATATTTAGTAAAATGGTAACCTATATCTAGCAAAGGAACAATAATATCTACCAACAAAAAAAATGGTATCCTATTAAAAATATAATCTTAGCCATGATCTTATCTAACATATTTTTCAAGCTATCTAACCAAACAATGTATAAATATTTTTTAGTTATAATTTCATCTATATAATGAAAATTACATAAGAGAACTAACCATTTAACATTTTAATGCTAGGTTTTGTAATGTAGCCATAACTTATATAAGATTACAACAAAAAATTTAAATGTACTAACAAATTTGTAGATTACATGGTGGTGTTGAAGAAAGTCAATCAAGAAAATCTATCACTAGCAAACATCTCCCCTCGCAATGGTTTCTCTTTTTTTTAAATAAAAAAGGCTCTCAATCAACAAAATTTATTATTAGTGAATATCTTGTTGGCCGAGAGTCATAAGTCTTAAGGCCTATTCTCAACCTTTTGGAGTCAAGAGATATTCAATAGTAACAAATTTTCTTGATTGAGAGAAACTTTTTTATTTAAAAAAATAAAAAACATTGGGAGGGGAGATGTTTACTAGTTGGCCGAGAGCCATATGACTTAAGGCCTATTCTCAATTTTTTGGAGGCATCATGCAAATGAAATACTCTTTACTTTTTTACACATTTATCATGCAAAATATGAAATGCTCTTTTTGGATACTATTATTCCTCTAAAAATGTTTTAGACCCACCCCCTCTCCTACCAACTAAACATTACTTTTTTGACCCTTTCAATCTTCCCATTTCCCCCTTAAAAACTATACTTTTTTCTAATTCTTACAACCTTTACCCCTAAAAACTTTACTATTTTCTAACCCTAATGAATATCTCTACTCATTGGCCTAGAGTTGTAAGGCTTTAGGCCTATTCTTGAATTTTTAGAGGTGAGGGATATTCACTAGTAACAAAATTTCTTGATTGAGAGCTTTTTTTATTTAAAAAATGAAAAAAAAAAAACATTGGGAGGGGAGATGTTCGTTAGTTGGCTAAGAGCCATAAGGTTAAGGCCTATTCTCAACATTTTGGAGGTGTCACACAAAAAATGAAATACTTGTGTCATGTAAAAAATGAAACATTAATTACTTTTACAAACATTTGTCAAGCAAAACATAAAATAATCTTTTTAGACATTATTATCCCTCTAAAAAAATTTTAGACCCACCCCTCCCCCACCAACTAAACATTACTTTTTTTAACCCTTGCAACCCCCTCCTTCCCTCCTAAATCTATACTTTTTTCTAACTACTGTAACCCTCTCTCTCCCCTCTACCTTTCAACTCTCTTTCCTTTTCCCCCTCCCTCATCCCACACCCACCCCCCTACTCACCGCCCCTCCTATCCCCATCCTCCCCCCACCCCTCCTCCTATCCCCAACCCCTTCAAATCTAGAAGCTACCATCTCATATACTACTTTTTTGTTAGCATCCCCTCCCCCTTGAAAATGTTTTTAGATGCTACTTCCTTTCCTTCCCTCCCCCTAATTTCAAAATCTATACACTACCATTCCTCATTCACTAATTTTTTATTTTTGTTCCTTCCCCCCTCCTCCACAACCCTCGTCTGCCCCCCCCCATATTCTATCCTCCTAAAACATTTTTAGACCAATAACCTCTCCCTTCCTACTTCCTTCTTCCAATCAACTAAAAATTACTTTTTTTAACCCCTAGAACCACCTCCTCCTTTCTACCTAAAAACTCTATTTTTTAACCCCTATAACCTTTGATCCCTTCTCCCTAAAAACTCTAATTTTTTCTAACCTTTAAAATCCTTCCCTCCTCCTACCCTTCCTAAAAACTCTACCTTTTTCTAATTCCTACAATCCTTCCCTTGCCACCCCTCCATGTCTTCCCCTTCAAATCTATAAACTACCACCCTTTTGTTTTTGTTAGTGCTTTTTCTCTCCTCCCATCCCTCAAATCTATTTTTGTTTTTGTGATTCCTTCCCTAACCCTTTACCCCCACTCCTACTAAAACCTTTTTAGAGACTACTTACCACCCCCATACACTACTTTTTTGTTAATGCTCCCCTTCCTACCTTTCCACCGCTCATCCCCTCTAAAAAAATTTTAGAGATTACTTTCCTCTACTCAAATATATATACTATAATTCCCCATATAAACACTACTTTTTTATAACTATCAAAAATTACCTACCTCTTTCAAAAAACTATCCATGCACTAATATGAATTTGATCTCTACTCATTATAATCTCTTCTACTTTCTTTCTACGAAAACTTCATCATGGTTAATCTTGCTCTTTGCTCATTACAACTTGTGCACCTATTCTAACCTTACTCTCCATCAGATTTGCTTCATCTAATCTTACCCTACACTCTACCAAATCTACTTCACCCTCTCTAGCCCTACTATCTATTGGATCTATTTCATAGAATTTGACCTTGGTCTTTGCTCATCATAGTCTATTCTCCATTGGATCTAACACTTTTCTATACTCATTGGAGCCTACTATAGCTATTCTTTTTCTATTTTTCTATTTGAATTTTATTTTTTTCATTGAATTTGCTTCTCTTGATCTGACCTTGGCATTTGTAAGATCTCCTTCACCCAATCTAACCCTACTATTTGCTAGATTTGCTTAGTGGGATTTGACCTTGGTCTTTACTCATCAAAGTTTCCTCTCTGCTAGATTTGATCTTGCTCTTTACTTTCCATAAGATTTGATCCTTAGGTATTTTATCCTCTTTTAATCTTCAAATTTTTTTCTTTATTTTTTAATTTGTTGCAAAATTTAACCCTAGTCTTTACTCATCATAATCTACTCTCCACTAGATCAAACACTTCTCTAGTTTCATAAAAGCATGATGTAGGTATTTTGCTCTATGTTTCTCTTTGAATTTTATTTTTCTTTTCTAGATATACTTTTCCTGATCTAACCTTGCTATTTGTTAGATTTTCTTAATCCAATCTAACCTTGTTATCTACGAAACCTACTCTATGGTATTTTTCCCTAGTCTTCACTCATCATAGTCTCCTCTTCACTAGATTTGATCCTTAGGTATTTTTTTTTCCATTTTCAAATTTTTGTAATTTTTTTGCTTGTTCATCATAGCGTGCTATATGCAATTTCCAATCATGTAATTCTATTTAAATTTTATTTTTCTTCATCAGATCTACTCCACCTGATTTGGCTGTAGAATTTCATCTAGTCTTTGCTAGATCTAACACTACTCTATACTCATCAAAGCCTATTGTAGGTATTTTTCTATATTTTTCTCTTTGAATTTTATTTTTTCTCACCAACTATGCTTTTCTTGATTTGACCCTACTATATGTGAGATCTCCTTCACCTAATTTAACCTTGCTATTTGTTGAATCTATTTCATAGGATTTGATCCTAGACTTCACTCATCATAATCTCATATTTACTACATTTATCCTTGCGCTTTGCTCTTTGTTAGATCTGAGCTCCAAGTATTTTTTCCTCTTTTACTTTTCAAATTTCATTTTTTTATTTTTTAAATTCATTGTGGTATTTTTCCCTCTTTTGTTATTTTTGAACTATTGTAATTTTTGTTGTCTACTTATCATAGTATACTATTTGCATTTGACATGTCTATGATCTTTACTCATCGTAACTAGTATCTAAAACAAGTTCTACTATTTGTATTTGACATGTGATAATTCTTTTGCATTTCACCTACTCTTTTCAATTTTGTCTATTTGTTGTTTTAAGTTTCAATTTCTATAGGATCTAACCCTACTCTTTGGTCATCCAATTTGACATTCTCATGTTAGCAAATTTTCCACAATTCATTTACAAATATTTCAAATATGAAAAAAATAAATAAAAAAAATCAATAAACTAAATCTACAAATGCACAACAACAATCTACAAATGAAAAACTCTTAGCTATAGAGGTTGATATTCAACTTGCAAAAATGAGGTATTTTATATCTATTTTATGCAAAATGAACATTTTCATCTATTTATGATTTTCATTTTTTTTCAATACATTTTAATCTCAACTTTGATTTTGTTATAAAAGCAATGAATAAGTATAGGCAATGAAGATATTGATAATCAAAAAGATAAAAATTGGAATTAGAAAAACTAAAAAATAAAACCATGCAATCAAATGCAAAGAATCAAAACAACAAAAAACATCAAATAACCCTAGAAAAGCTAATAAATTTTATATTCTATCATTTGTGTCAGTTTTCAAATCAAATGTTATTAACATTTTTAATATAGAGTTCTAAATTAATGAAGCCATTACAAAGCTATGAAACAATGATGCCAAAAACAAAAAGGCTTCATATATCTTCAATGAATAACAATCTTCAACAAAATTCATTGATACATAATCTATAGTTGCTAGCTAAATTTTGTAGTTTTAACCTCTCAAACTTCATGGGATATGATAATTCCTATGCAGCTGCAAAGTGGCTTGGAGAAATGAAGATGTTATTTCAAGTCTTGGGTTGTAATTCTCATGAGTGTACTCAATTGGCTATTTAAAAACTCAAAGGTCTAGCACAAGATTGGTGGATACATTAAAAAAATAATATAGACCAAGTAGGATTTACACAACTATATTTGGACTAGAATATATTTGAATAAGAGTTTCGAATAAGATATATACCAGACCCACTCCAATATTGTTCATATGAACTACCAATTCTTTGTTGCAATTGTGGAAAAATTTGACATGTCAAAAGTCAATATCTTATAACTTCTTCTTGCAACTAATCAATACATGCCTAAGAAGATTATCTAAAAAGCTTAAATCATTTTCAAGTATTGTTAGCAAATCTCATATTTTCTCTCAATTTATGGCCTTTTTTATAATTCTAATTGAATATAATAATTACTTTTTTTTATTTTTTATTGTCTTTCTTTGCTTTTTCTCTTATACTAAATAGATCAGCAACTAGAAATCAAAACATCCATTTCATAAATCATCAATAATTACAAGTCCAATGCCTTCAAATTCCTCCGATTCTTTTCAATTATTACATAAACACAAACTTTGCATTATTTTGCTTGACAAAAAATCATTACTTTAACAACTAGTTATAAAAATTCTTTGCATATTCTTTGCAACTAAACAAAGATACATTTCAACAACAAATACTAACACCAAGTAATAAGTATACAACAATGTCAAATGAACAAAATAGTAACTAACAACAAACAACATCAACTACCAAAGAAGAACCATTTTTAGTAGAAGAACACAATAAAAATTACAAGGATCAATTCATTCAAATAAAAATTTACTAGAATTTTAAAATTCACATAGTACAAAATATTCATAAACATTTCATTTCTGATGAATTTTCATCAATGGGCTTCATGGACGCATCCCTATTGATCCATGATTTGATGCATGAATGTGGTATATGGATCAACCTATATAAATGCATGTACCCACTACATTTATGACACTAGTTAGTTAATAGCTTAGGGAAGTTCTCATAGTTTGTTTCTACAATAATTAAAATATTTTCCAAGTGCCCGTAGTAGGAGTTAAGAAGGGTATGGATCCTTATTCGAGAACTTATGTACTTGGACACTTCGGTGTGATAGCAATAAAGATGAACTTCTTGAAATATCTTGTAGCATTTGTAAATAGTTTAATGTTTACTTTAATGGACATTATTATTAATGAAATTTACTTCTACATCCTTAGTTAATTAAATACAATTAATTAATACACATATTTATGATCACTTTGAGCATAACGTTAACACTTGATAATCCCAGTAGTGCTAGCACTTAGTAACCTAGTAGTGTTGTAATGTGTTCAAGATGTGTGTGGTAGGTGGGATCGGATATTTATGTTAGGAAATAGCTTAAGGTGATAGATAGTTATTAGATTAATTAATACTTAATTAATTTTTTTTACACTTAGACTAAAATAGATAAAAATATAAAATTATACAAATCACGTGTCTTGGTTACACTTAACCATATGCTTGTACTTACACAAGTGGAGCCCAGAAGATAATGATTGTGCCCTTTAATTCACTACCTAGGATAATGTGCATTTAGAGAACTAAAGTCTACAAAATTTGACTAGATCACTAAGTGAATGCTTGTGATTAATATGGTTTAGGGTTTAGGATATACTCACCACTCATCATTGGCACTATTGCTAGGGACTTTAGTTAGCTACATGCACTACCTAGAAAATTAGTGAAATCATTTAATGACATTGTCACAAATCCTAAAGTCAAAATCATTAAGATAAATAATAATAACACACATACACTATTTTTCTTAAGCACTTAGATGGCTTCTTCTCATAGGGAGATCTCTCCACCACTCTTTATGGGTGTTTCCAATCATCAAATACAAAACCACCACAAGACACTAGTGCTGCAATAGATTAAGGTGGTATACACTCATCTAGATTCTTTTACTTTGGGCTTCACCTTCATCTTGCATCAGGATGAGTAACTGCAGTGGAGGAATATGAAAGGCAACCTCATGTTACCTCCTAAGCAATCTATTATTGTAATGCTCTTAAACAATCTGATCAAGATGGGCATTGCAAGACTAAATTATGAGTATGAGGTGAAAGATCATGCTTATCAAGATTATCATCCCATAGAGGCATAGAAAAAGAAAGATTAGCAAATGGAAGCTTGGTATGAGACCTCCAAAGAGAAATGGAGATCTACCTAGTTGTTCCTCCAAATACACAAAGAAGGAGAGGACTTTTTTTTAGGGACCTCTCAGTCCATAGATTTTCCTTCTCTCTTTGATAAGGAGACATATGACTAGCAACTACAGTCCACTATGGACAACCCGAGTTTTGAAAAGAATGGATCCAATGATTAGGAGGCCTTGAATGAGGGTAGTTAAGGCAGGAACAAGGAAAAGCATCATAACAAGGAAAAACATGATAATCATGGTATGGACCAAAGAAGAAGAAGTAGTAGACATTGCAATGGTGGTGGCTCCCCTTCCTATTTACCTTCTTCATCCTCATCGTATTTCCTCCGTCAACTCCAATCGAAGTCATAGAGGTAACAAGGATCATGATGGAGGTAAACAATAGGATCAGGATGATCGTTGATCTTACCATAATGATAGAGACCATAGGCATGAGTAGTAGGGAGATGATTACTCTAGAGAAAGAAGGAACAATAGGACTTGTCATAGGCATCATGGCCATGAAAGGGACCACCAAGATTGCTATGACTATGATGAACCCTCACTTGCTACAAGGAACATGTTGAATATTGTGAAGGTTGTTATGATACCAATAAGGCACATGAAACATAGTTGAATCAAGTAGTTGGATATGAATAATATCCCTAAGTTTGAAGGAGGATATAATTTAGATCCACAAAATCATCTTCAAGCCTTTCATGATGTCTATGCCTTCTAGGACATGGAAAATGATGGAAAAAATTGAAGCTATTTTCTAGGATACTCATCAAGGAAGCTAGAAGTTGGTATTAGTCCTTGGAACCAAAATCAATTTGCAGATGGAGAATGATGCGTGAAAAATTCAATGATAAGTATAGGACATACTCCCAGGTGTCCAACTTGAGAAGGAAAATCCAAGGATGGAAACAAGGCACACATGAGTCCTTGGATGTAGCCATGAGCAAGTATTACTCCTTGTTGCACCACTACCTAGGCCATGACTATTTTCAAAGGAAACAACTATGCCATATCATAAATGATCTTTGAACTGAGATAAGAAAAATCCTTGGGATCTATGACCAAGGAAGACTTTTGAAGCTAAGGGTACATCAGAAAAAGAGAAAAAGTGTAGAAAAGTACAAGAAGGACCCCTCCCTCTATAAGAGGAACTTCCATTTCTGTGACAATGAGGAGGAGACACTACTTGATGAAGTGGTGTAACAAAAAACATTACCAATCCAAAAATCTATCTTTGAAATATTGGCTAAGATTGATAAATGTGGGATTACTTAGATGAAAAATTCCAAACTACTCTAACAATTGCTGAGGAAAATAGAGACTATGGGCATAGTGGATGTGATAGAAGAAGGAACAGGCTATATGTGCTCATCATAAGGGTAAGGTGAAAGTTGCTATAGTAAGAGGGGTTGCAAAATCTAAATTAGATGATGATGGGTGTGACATCTATTAGTATGAACATCCTAAGAAATGTTATCAATTGTGTTACACTTGCAAGAATCCAGGGTGTACACTTTGAATCCTTTCTTGGCAAAATGGTAAACACCTAGGAGATTGCCTTATCCCCAAGGCAAATATCAGTTGTTCGACCAATGAGCTTACTATTCGAGTGTAAGGCCACCTTAACCTCATGAGCAGTATCAATAGCGGGAACACCCACAATTGTGGGAAATGCCATCACCAAGGCAATAGTATCCTTACTACCAACCAAATCCATATGAGTACTACATTCAACAACATATCTCCCCACATGACTCTTCTAGTCACTCTTCCTTCCAACACCACTACTACCCTCTTGAATATTACAAAGCACCATCTTCAAGGGGAAAGTCCTCATTTCCTTATTACCCTCCTTATCCTTCCACTTTCACACCTTCTTCTTCAACTCTTCAGCCACCTACTCCATGTATGCAAGGAAAAATACCAACACAACCACAGTAGAGACATACTGTGAGGGTTGTAAACATACAACCGGCTTCTTATATGAGTGGTTTTGAATCTAGGCCTCACAAGAGATCATTCTTTAGTACCAAAAGCTTCATAAAACCCTCAAAAGCATTTGTGGTTATGAACCCTACTTCTACCTCCTCTGCAGTGTCCAATGAACCTCCTTTAAACCAAAGGACTTCCTAGCTGCATCCCATCATGTTGACCCACATGATCAATGATTGGATTAAGGAAAACCATCTTTCCAAGAAAAGATCTAATCCTGGGAGTCCACTTATTTATTTGTAGGTTTTCAAAAATGAACCTTGCAAAGCTCTTTTAGACTCTGGTACTAGAGTCAATTTTATTTTTCCAGAAATATACAAAGCTTGGAACCTGCCTCCTCTAAAAAAGAACAATATCAGGTTAGAATTGGCAAACCAATCCATTACTATTCCTTTGGGATTGGTGGAGGACATTGTAACCACCATTTGTGGATGGTAATATCTTACCAATTTCTTTGTAATCAATGTGGATAATAGCAAAGAGAGCTTCCCCATTATCATGGGATGAGCATGGCTAAGTAATATTGATGCATGGTTGGGGATAAGAGATTTCTCCTTGAAAATTTCCAAGGAGAATGAATTTGGTAAGTGTTGGCGACCGTTTGGGACGCGACCGCCAACGAGTGTCCTCGAACAGGATTTAGGTGCCTGCTGGTCTCTGGCAACACCAAGGCCCAGATACCTCCAAATAACTCAGTAGTTAATGTGAGTATGTGTGTGTGCTGTTGCGGCGTGCGGTTGTATGAAATGTGACAATTTCGTTGTGTGTGAACTACAAATGACTTACTTTAAAGAGATTCAGCCAACTTTGTCCAGTACTGTGAGTTATTGAAAGTTTCCTATTTTGTTCAACTACCTAGTCTACGCGGTCCTTATAATACCTGCTTGTAACAAGTAAAATTTTGCAAAAACATTTGAGCACAACTCCGCAAATCTACTCCTAATTTTCCCCAGAGAAAGAGATAGTTCCACAAGAAAACTAGAAATAGAGCAAGATTCAATGGAAATAGACAGAAAAGAAAAGAAAGCAGATTTGTGTGGACCTCAAATATTTAAACAAGGTAAAATGACACGAGTAAACACTTCGCAATAAAGCTATTCCAAATTCAATATCTACGAATTGTTCAAACTTCCAAGGCTCAACCAAGCAATATCTTCAAGACAATCCTACTGTGCTACCAAAAATCGCTGCGTAAACTACCACGTACGAGACTCCACTTTGACTAGACAATAGACGCCATCGATTGCATTCAAACAGAACCTTTAAAAGACTTGACAATTTCTGATTGAAATAACACGGAAAATCACTTTAAAGATAAAGAAGCTATTCTGGTCCCATCAAAATATCGAAGATTTTCTGAACCCTCTCGGCTACTAAATTGTTCCACGGCGTGACTACAAAAAGAGGCTCTCTTCCAACAACCCAATAGCAGTTCCCAAACGTTGCACAATAATGAAATTTACTACTAAAATGCTCTTAAGGCTTTTAAACACAAGCGCTTCTATGGCAAAATTTTAATAGAAATTTCTATCGGACAACAAGAACAGTAAAAGCAATCTAAAAATCCCAAAATTACTTGCCAAGGATGATACTATCTAAAACACTAGCTAAGCAATTTTAAAAAAATAAAAATGAAATGCATAACTCATAGGACCATGACAAAGAGGCTGAAATCTTTATTCTAGCAAGCCATCTTTCAAGAAATCTTCTTTACAAATCTTCCAAGTGTGATGTGAGACTTCCTTGATGCCAGTCTTCCCCTTGACCCTTGAAGCCTATTTATAGGATTCCAAGGTAGGTAGGGAAGTTACAATTTCAAAAATATCTTAAAAATATCTCACCTAACTTTTCTCCCAAGTAATTGGACTAACCAATTAGGAGATTACTTGGCCAACAAGTTAGGAGGTTACTTGCCCAACAAGTTAGGTAAGTTACAACAATTTTAGGTGGTTTCAACCATAAAAGAGATAAAAATGCTATAGTTGACAAGTGTCTTCATGATAAAATATTATATTTGTAACTATCATAGGAAGTTACAACTTCCATAGGAATAATAGCCAAATGTCTCCTTTTATAGGATGTTACAAAAATATTTCATAACTGGCTTTTCATCATTTTTTAAATCATAACATATTTTATTATTATTTATATCATAGTAGTAAAGATAGTAACCATGGATTTTTTGCTCATTTCATCATCCATCTTCATAAGCTTTTCCTCTGCTTTGGATAACTTTATGCTGCCTCCACATTCAGTTGACAATGCAAATATCATATTTGACAAAGCGGACATTCATTCTTTGATCTTCTTTCAGCATTTTCTTCTAATGATAATAAACTCACGTTGAAGCAACTTCAAATCATTGACCTCCCAACACCAGAGGTAATATTCGGATTCATCCTCATGCTGCTTATCAATATTATCTTTGTTAATACCATAGCATGGACGTTGCCTGATGTCGCTGCAAATGTTTCATATGGCTTTGGCTCTCCCAGGGGCCACGTTTCACGGTTCAGTTGGTGACGACGGCCACCATTCCACCACCGCTCGGCCTCTTCATTTTCCTGTCATTGCTCTGCTACCGCTGACTCGAAATCCTACAAACCCTTGCTGTAGAAACCTGCAAGAAACCCTACCATTTTCGTGAACGCCACGGCTGTGTGTTTCTGTTGACGTACGTCCACAACGCCGTGCCGATGCCACCATTGTCCTGCTGCTGCTGATCTTGCCCGCGCGCAGTCCTCCTTTTTGCGACCGTTGCTGCTCCGTCGTCCTCTCCGCTGGTGCCCATCGTATTATATATTTTTTTTGTTTTTGGGGCCACTGCGCCGGCCTTGAACTCTGTTGGCGCCCGCTGCTTGCTAAGCTCCTCAATGGCCTGTCTCAGCTGCTCCACCTTTGAATTCGTCAGAATCATGTGCAAGTAAGAAGAACAGATCGTCGTCAGTTACATCTGAATACAGATGACCAGGAGCACTGAAATTTATAACAAAGAGACCAATTGCCACTGGTATGAACATTGGATTTTTGACAAGTTGGCCAGGCGTAGGAGGAATTTCCTGCCTGAACCTGAGAGTAAATGTTTTTGCTTCTGCGTCGTGATTTGATTTTACTTGCAGAACAGGGGTTCCAGCCTGTGAGTTCCATAACAAGAAATTTGAAAAATTCGGTTTATTTGCATCTCTTATTGCAGCAAAAAGTCTTCACATGTGACTGCCTGCCCATCATGTCTTTGAAAGTAGAGATCCATCAGCGTAATTACTATCAGTTGCTGTCTCTGGGGATGCTAAGACAAGTCTTGAATTGAATATATTAAGGCTTTTGTTTTCCATTGCACCCATGTTAAAATCAGGTACAGCAACTATATTAAATAGATCAAGATCATATTCCAAACCAAACACATCCTCATCCCATTTCATTGCTTCTTTAAGGGAATACATAGCATAAGCAGTCTTTGAAAAGTGGAGGTTAACAGTGCGTCCTGATTTTGTTACAAAAGTGTCATCCCTGCTAACTAACCGGCCTGCAACCAAAGAAAAAAGATAGGAAGGCTTCTTAAAAGGATCCTCCCATACTGCATAGTGCCTGCCACCCTCTAAGTCTCCATGTTCCTTCAAATTACCATTCGACAAGAGAACTGGATATAATGCCTTATCAGCCTCAATCCAAGTTGTATATTTGGCCATTATATCTGGATGGTCCAATGCCCTGCTTGGGTTTTCATTGTTGTTTGGACAGCACAATAATGTTTCCATAAATGAGGTTGATGCCGTTGATGAAATTTGATAACAGGAACAGGTCAAATATATCAACCTTCACATAACTAAGGCTGAATGAATCTCATATGAACTTAAAGGAGAAAATCTTCATTGTCTGATTCCAAGAAGGAATGAAATCCCATGGAATGGTAAGATTTTTGCATATGGGCCACATGGTCCTTGGAAGGAGGCTCTGCAACTTTTGTGTATTGGTTGGTTCAAGGATGCAAAAACAAGGCCTCTAAGATTTTGGGACATTCAACCATGCCTTTGTGGATGCGAACCAATTAGCCAAAAGCTTGTCTTAATCAACATGGTAGACTTCAAGGTGAAGAAATAGAATCTCAAAAATCTCTTTTAAATTTTTCAAAAATCACCATAACCTTATAAAGCCTGTTCCATGAAATGGCCAAAATGTGCCAATAGTAAGATTGAGAAAAAGAAGGTTCCATGCATTACATACAGTGATATAGATTGCCATTGCATGCAGAAACTATGGATCATTAAGAGCATATCACCTCCTACATGCAGTTAGTATGCAAATGTCACAAAGATTCAAACATGGCTATACGTAGCAGCCACTAAGCAAGAGGACATGCAATGGTTGGCAACTAAAAGGATGGATGAACCAGCAATGTGCATGGAACTAGCTAGGAGCCTCACAAGTTCTTGAACAAAAAGCATGGCTCAAGTGATGCTAATTGTTGACCATTAAACAAAAGGAGTAGAAGCTACAACCTTCAATGACTGCTCATCATCTACAATGGCACAGTTTGTACAATCATGTATGATAAACAAGTTTTGTATGCCATGTGCACTAATTTCTAATAATGAAACACATTTAACAAATAAAGTGCACAAGACACATACTACACAATGATATGACCCAAGGGTTAGGAAGGTAAGTCTACAACAAAGAGTTAAGGTGCCCTACTTGAGCCTCATGCATGTGCCTCAACACATGAAATTTCAAATATTATGGATGGAGCCTTATATTAATTATAACACCTTTCCACCTAGGGTCATGACAATATCCCAACCTAACAACCCATGTAGAAGAATTTTTATCAATACTTAGCAATGCAAGTGTTTCTTGGGATGACCTAATTAGCTTGCATACTCAACTTTTATATCTCCTCCTTCCAGCTTAGTCATGGGGGAGATGGCCATCCATGCTGAGATTTTACAATGTGGCTTCTCAATTTTTAACTTCTTTATTTTACACCATTTTTAGTACATTTTCCATTCTCATGAGTATTTTATGATTTTTTCTATATTTTTCTTTATTTTGTTTTATTTTATTTAAATTTTGCTTACATTTCCTCATCTTTCCTTATTGCCATTAGGCTTTGGTGCAAACTATAGCTATTAAAGTTCATTGATTATTTGAGTGTAAATGGCTGGATTTCATTTTATAATTTTGACGTTTACTAATGGAAACTTGATTATTTTCATGTTAACATGTAGTAAAACCACATCATACATCACTCCACTCAAACTCTATGATCTTTCCTCATCTTGAAAATATGAGGTCTCATAGTAATAAAAAATTATAATGAATTGGTGACCTTTGTACTTTCCAAAATTGGGATGAATTAAGTGGATTGACAAGGGTGTCACTACAAAGGGATTTATCACTTTTATACTTTCCCATCATCTAAATTACATGAGTGTTTCCATGGACTTCTCACCATTTCATCATAGACCAATAACAAGAAGTAATGTCTTTACATGGTGTAGTTCCCATTGAAAAAAAGACAACAATAATGGTGAAAATTCAAAGCACATCCCTTAGACATAATAATGGGCTACAAGCACTAGTTATGGAACTAGAAAGACATGTTACCCATGAGGATCATTGAACTTAGAAAGGGGGATGAATAAGTTCCCTATATAAAAAATTCTTTGAAGCAAAGCACATACCAAGTTTAGCATGGTTCCCCAACCTAGGTATTCTACACTTGTAGGGTAGTTCACTAGCATACATCCAGACTTTGTTCTTTCTAAAATGTGATTTGAAGGGTACCACATCCTATACAAGCTCTAAGCTCCACTTTAGAGTGATTTGATGCTACGAATCCACTCAACCCCACAAGGTCTCGATAAGCTTAGAATGTGGTTTTTAGGATCTCACAACCCTTACAACTTAAGCTCTACTTTAGAGTGTTGTGGTGTTACACCAACACTTAATCCCATAGGGTCCTGAAAATCTCAAGCAAGATGCCTTCCCACAAGAAGCACATCAGCCCCACAAGGTGCCAATAGATAATAATAATCACAAGAAAAGAATGTAACTAAGTTTGCTCATCCTTGTACTTTGAGGTATAACTCATTTTGACCAATTACAACAGAAAAAAGATTGTACAATGAGGAACAACAGTGATTACAATGATTTCTTGATGAATCTAATGAAAGCACATAATGCTTGAACTTTTTTCAATGAGAATGAAGTCTTCTTATAGCCAATATGTTTTTGAAATCATCTCAGAATCCATGCAATGACTAGTTAATGGTCACTAGAGATGTCTTCTTTGACATAGATATGTCTTTCTATAATGGACCTTCATTCTAGAAAGACGTCTTTTTTAAGATTGAGATGTCTTTCTACATTGGACCTTCATTCAACAAAGAAATCTTCTTCTCATGAAAGACATCTTTCTCTCTAGAAAGACATCTACTATTTTCCATAGATGTCTTCTCCTATGTTGCCTTCAGTTTTGCCAAGATCTCTTTTTTTGTTGTTGGAGATGTCTTTACTTATTGGTAGACATTTGCTATTTCTACAAGATGTCTTCTTTGAATATAATTCTTTAATGCTAAGGCTTCCTTCTGAGCTTTGAAGTCTTTGTTCCTTGTACATTTTCTTGAATTTTCACATGCCTTCTTATCTTAAACCAAATCCTACAAACATAACAACCACACAAATACACAAACATCATTGTTCTCCATTTTTCTTAACATTTTGACATACCAAAAGGTAAACAATCTCCCCCTTTTTGGTAATGTCCAAAACTTACAAAAATGAGTTAGGCTATATCACATTAACACAATATGTAAGCTACTTCTCCCACCTTTTGGATATGACCAAAAAGAAGGTGAGCCAAGCTCCCCCTAAATTGGTGTATATATAAATATTTGTTTTTGTGTTTTGTCAATTTTTTTATTTTTTTTGTTTATGTCTTATAAAGATTAAAATCATAGGACTTACATGATAGGAAAAGGTTCTATCCCCATACCTTTGCACAAAGAAGTCAACTAACATTCATCTAGAGTTTTTGTAAAAGCATCAACTAGCAAAATCTGTATTCCAATAAACTCTAGCCTTACATGTCCACATTGTGTATGTTCTCATATAAAGTGATGGAAAATATTAATATGTTTGGTACAAGAATGTTTGATGTAATTTTTTTGTCATATTGATAGTACTTTTATCGTTGTAGTAAATAGGTGCTGAGTCTACTTTTACTTATAAATCTTTTAGAGTTTCTTTCATCCAAAGTAATGGAGCACAACAACTGCTAGTAGAAATATATTTAGCTTCCATCATTGAGAGAGCCGTAGAAGTTTGCTTCTTAGTTATCCATGAAACAAGACTTCTCCCCAAGAAGAAACAAGTTCCACTCATGCTATGGTGAGCATTAGAACAACTTGCACAATCTACATCACAATATCCAACATGATTAAATGGATAATCCTTTAGATACAAAAGGTTCCAATTAGTAGTACCTTTTAAATAATGAAAAATACATTTAACATCCTTGTAATGAGATTCCTTTGGAGCTAACTAATATCTAGCACACAATCCTACACTTAAAGCTATATCTGGTCACTAGCTATTAAATAAAGAATACTACCTATCATACCTCTATAAAGCTTGAGATCAATTGGCTTACCTTGATCATCTTTGATAAGTTTAGAAATTATAGCCATAGGAGTACCTTTAACTTTACCATTGGCTAAGCTATATTTGAGGAAGAGATCTCTTGCATATTTGGTTTGACAAATGAAGGTTCTATTAGCTATTTGATAGATTTAAAGCCCAACAAAGTTCTTGAGTTCTTCCATCATGATCATTTCAAATTTAGACTGGATAATATTAGAAAACTTCTTGCAAAGAATTTTACTAGTGGCACCAAAAATAATATCATTAACATAAATTTGAACTATTAGAAGATCTTTTCCTTCTCTTTTGAGAAACAAAGTAACATCAACTTTACCTCTTTCAAAATCATTTGATGTAAGGTGTTGAGAGAGTCTTTCATACCAAGCTCTTGGAGCTTTTTTAAGACCACACTGAGCTTTCTTGAGCTTGTAGACATAATTAGGTTTGATGGAATTAACAAATCCTTCAGGTTGTTCAATGTAAACTTCTTCTTATATGGTTCCATTCAAGAAAGCACTTTTAACATCCATTTGATAGAGCTTGATGTTTTTAATTCTAGCATAGGCAAGAATAAGTCTAATAGATTCTAGCCTAACAATAGGAGAAAAATTTTAAGCAAAGCACATACCAAATTTCACATGGTTTTCCAACTTGGTTAGTCCACACTTGGAGGGTAGTACGCTAGCACACCTCTAGAATTTATTCCTTTCAAAATGTGATTTGAAGGATACTGCACCATATACAAGCTCTAAGCCCCACTCTGAAGTGATTCGATGCTATGAATCCACTCAACCTTGTAAGGTCCTAACAAGCTTAGAATGTGGTCTCTAGTATTCCATAACCTTTACAACTTGAGCTCTACTTCAGAGTATTGTGGCATCACACAAACACTCAATCCTACAAGATCCTAACAAGCTCAAGCAAGATGCCTTTCCACAAGAAGCACATCAATCCTGTAAGGAAACAATAGAGAATAACAATCACAAGGAAAGAATGTAACTAAGTTTGTTGATCTTTGCACTTTGAGATACAACTCACTTTGACCAATTACAATAGATGAAAGATTGTACAATGAGGAACAACAATGATTACCTGATGAATAAAATGAAAGTACATAATGCTTGCACTTTTCCAAATGAGAATGAAGTTTTCTTATAGCCAATATGTTTTCAAAATCATCTTTGAATCCGTGTAATGGCTAGTAAATAATAACTAAAAACATCTTCTTTGAGACAGAGACATATCTTTGTAATAGACCTTTATTCTAAAAAGACATCTTCTTTAAGATTGAGACATCTTTCTACATTAGACTTGGATTTTGCAAAGACATCTTCTTCTCATGAAAGATGTCTTTCTTTCCAGAAATATGTCTGCTATTTTTCAAAGACATCTTCTCCTATGCTACCTTCATTTTTGTCAAGATGTCTTCTTTTCCTTGGAGATGTCCTTAGTTGATGGTAGACATTTGCTATTTTTGTAAGACATCTTCTTTGAAAATAATTCTTTAATGCTAAGGCTTCCTTCTAAGATTTGAAGTCTTTATTCCTTGTCCATGTTCTTGAACTTCCACATGCCTTCTTATCTTAATCCAAGTTCTATAAACATAATAACCAAAAAAACATACAAACATTCTTATGATCCATTTTTCTTAATGTTTTGACATACTAAAAGGTTAACAAACCATGCTTGAAGGCACCCCTCTAACAAATTCCCTTTTCACGTCATGCTTCTATTTCCTTCTTCTTTAGGAATGGTGAGTGATCTATGGGAATGTTCTTGTACCTTAAGGGGTGAAATGATCTAAAGTTTTAACACGAAGTCACTGGAAGTGGATGGTCTTGATTTAGACTAAAGAAGTTCTCAGGTCATAATTAATCACACCTTTCACAAGGGACTCTATGTGACAACCATGGGAAACTCCATTCCATGATCTCTCTTTCATCCACCAATTTCTTCCATAAACCATCTTACTACCTCTTTCCATGATTTTTTCAATGGGTTCATTAGTAAACAGTTGATATTCTTTAATGACTTCTTTGGTGATTTGTTCTTTAATGATCCATAACCATTAATCATCCTTGGGGCCTATGGACTCCTTGGTTTGATGGCATGCAAGGTCATTAAGGACATGAACTTGCTATGGGGAGGACAAACTTTCATACTCCTTGGTTGGGATGCTTAAATTCCTTATCTCTGAGTCATTTTTCTCTCAAACCTTATGAATTCCACATTTATTACATCTAGTTTTTCATTCCTTAACCAATAATCTCCAAATCAAATATACTTTTTTGTGCATATTCTAGCACTCTTCAAACATTTCATCTTATTCTAGGCTTTTCTAGTTTTCTTTGGACTTCAATTTAATGAGGAAACTTCTTATTTTTCCTTATTTGTTTTTGGTAGAAAATTTTGTTCTATGGCTATGTTAGTGTATCTCTATCAATGCAACTGGATGTTTCAATGCATCCCCATCAACGTAGGACAAAAATGCTATCATAGTGATAGGGACTTAGCCATTTTTTCACATTTGCCATTCAACACCTGAGGAGTTTTTACATTATTTAGAGCCCAGAGCTTTCCTAAGCTCATAACTTTTGAATCACTTATTTGATTCACTTTGTTATTTGATCATACAGCTATCGAAAGTGAGCTTTACATCATGGGGGTCATAAACCATAGGTTTTTGATAGAAAATTTTTAAAAATTTTTATAACTCCCACAAGGTTTAACTAAGAAAATATTATTAAATATCACTAATCCTCTTCAGTTAAACCTCACAAACAAACTCAGGTAGCTATCAAAATAACATAAAAATAAAATAATATTAAAGTAATCAATCTACCATAATCACAATTTAGTTGAAGTATAACTAATCAAAAGAGATAAGGCATCCAAGTGTTTAAGCTACACATAACATGCTAATCTTTGGCAATGTTGTGATTTTAGATGGCACTTGAACCAAGAGATAAATGACCCTAGGAAGGAGGATCATCCTAATTGAGAAATAAGTGACCTAGAGGAGGAAGGAGCTAGCAACCATAGTGGACCCAAGAGGAAATAGTAGAAACACATGCAATAGGGCATCTTTGAGAGGAGCCTAAGGTGGAGTTTGTCTAATAGATTTCCATAGCTGAGACTAGGCAATCACATCAAGACAAGGTTCTTGGGCCTGGACTAAACCTAGAAGTTACTTTGACTAAAGCTTGCCTAAGGTAAATTCACTCCAAGGAGTTTTGAAGTGTAGTACTTCAAGAACTTAACTTTGGATCCTTCTTAGACATGACACTAGAAAAGGTCAAAAAATAATTGCAAACCTCTTCTATGTGGCCTATCCTCACTTCTAGTGGGAAGTGAGATATTGAAGAAACATATCTCTTCTCGAACAACAAGCTGGTGAATGCCATAACGAAAATAAAGGACATCAATGTGTCATACTTTGTGGAGGCCATTTCATAGGCTCTCAGGTTACTTGATACTAGGGAACCTTGGTAGAAATCTCAATGTAGGTAGACCCAAAAGTAAAGAAAGAGTGGATCCAGTGGTGTTATGGAGTGAACCATAAGGAATACAATCCACTCATCAAGGTAGAGAGGATCTATTTTAAAATTGTGACCTATCACCTTAATCTAATAGTTAGACCAAGAAAAATCACTACCTTCTCCACCCATGCATGTGCTACTTTGAGCAATAAATTTCCTATTAAAATTTAATAGCTCATCTTCTTAGAGATCGAGAAGAGATTTAAAGAGAACAAGCGTGGGAGGAAGACACTCATCTTTCTATGTCTCATCAAAAAATTGTGCAAAAGGGAAGGCATAGTCCACTATGCCAATGACACCCTTTGTCATGCTTTTGCTACCTCTTGGTAGAAGATGATGAAGCATAAGGCACCCACCAAGCCATAGGAAGAGGAGCATCCACCACCACCAACCACTTAGGAAATAATGCTAGAGGCTTGTGGTATCATTGAGTGCATGTACAAGCTCTGTGAGCAACTTCTACAATAGGAGTAGGTAGGACTAAGTGGTGGTGACCCAATAGTCTACTAGCTAGCGTTGAGCCATCTTAACAAGGTTACATGTACTATTAGCTAGCTAAAGGAAACTACATTGTTGTTCACTATCCAAAGGATGCAAGCACTTGCAAGGTTAAATCCAAATGCCTAAAATGTGATGGTGTCCCTTCTAAGATAACAATAATTCCCAAAGATTTCTGGAGGAGGATGAGGAAGTAACTCTCTTGATGATGTAGCACCAAGAGTAGGAGAAAGTGGTAGACGTGATGGCTAACCCTGTGGTAGAAGCATTGAATGAATTTATGGCCACTATGTTGAATATTACTACACTTAGGGACATACAGGCATCTGTAGGAGTAACCAATGGAAGGCTTAGCATAGCCTAGCATGAGAAGGTGCTAGACCAATTGGTAGGAACTAGGCAGCCACTTCTAGAGGTTTTTGATCTCCCAAATAACATCATTGTCATCCATTCATCACTACAGGAAGCTAGGGGTAAGCTCATCATTGCCAATGCCCAACTAGAGGTAGCGATATCCAAGAATTAATGGTCAGCTACCAAGGTTGTGGAGCTAAGAGCCCAACTAGCTAATCCAACTCTTCTTAGTGATGAAGCTTTTCTACAGCTTTAGAACAAACTAAGAAAGTTTGAGAACACAAAGGAGATAGTAGTCTTTGACATGTTCCTCTTGGAGGCCATAGCTTAGAACATCGAGAAGGACTTGTTAGAAGTCCACAATGAGAATGTAGTTTTGACCAAAGATAATTATAGCTTGTAGAATGTCGAGATCAAAAATGAACAAATGGTGGAATATTTACAAAAATATCAAGAGCAACTTTCCAAGGTGACCATGGACTTGAGGAGCTTGGTTGCTGAAATCTGAAATTGCTTGATGGAGGAAGTTTGCATGCTTCATTAAAAATTGTCCATTGAGATAGCCACTTGGAAGAATGAGGCTCTAAAGTTAGAACATTCAAGAATCACTACAAGGACCAAGTTGGACTTCTTATGGAAGTCAATGAAAAAGAAATCTAACTGGCCAAGGTAAAGATGAACAAAGCCCTCTAGCAATTGTAACAAGGAGGCAACGTGTGGTAGCCCATCTTTGATGGACTCAACATGTACAAAAAAGTTAAAATATACCTAAAAGAGTTAAAAATTGAGGATATGATAGAATACATGAAGCTAGCAAACCTTCGATATGCAAACTTGGCAATGCTAATTGTAGGAAGGCCAAGGTCAGAACTAGAGAAGAAAGTGGCCAGCTCTTATCTCTTGTATGAGGCAAAGTTCAAGTACCACAAAGACACAAGGCAAAAGGTAGAAATAGCTAATGCCAAGCTTGAAGTTCACTGCATGTGCTTCATAGATTAATGATCATTCACAAAGAACTTGGCCAAGAGAATCAATGACAACTAGAAGGTGCAAAATTCTATTAGAGCATTTGACATCAAACACAAACAATTCATTACTTGGTTCATGAACATCAAGGAGCTATTTGTAGCCATGACCTATCCATGGGATGTTCCTATACTGTCTCACATCAGTAATGTCACATGGACTATGTATGATCTTTAGACTAAGGAAAAGAAGATGAAAGCACTGTTAGATGCTTTTCATCTTCCACTAGAAGTAGCAGCCATAGCAGGACAACCGTAACTATCTTAGCCTCAACCACCATGTGCATCAGAGGCAGGGGAAGGTTCTTCAACACCTCAAAATCCTCCAACTCTTGAGACTATTTGATCTTCTTGTCATCTTCAACCATAAGAGGAGTTCTAGTTGTCAATTTTTATAAAAGTGTTCAATTTTGTTTTAATGAACATCCATATTTGTAATCATTGTAAATCCATACACTTGGGCACTTACCATCAATTTTTTGAGTTAGTCAGTTAGTCAATGGTTTCATAACTTTCCAAATTTTTTAAGAGTCTCAATCATCCTTTTGTTCACTCAAGGACAAGTATTTAGTCAGTTATGGGGGTGATGAATCATCATCAATGGGTTGTGTCGAAGAGCATGCATTCAATAAATAGTTTTATAAACAACACATCAAAAATATTTGACCATGCATTTAGAGAACTAAAATGGAATTCAATCAAATTGCTAACTAAACACTTGTGATTTGTATGGTTGGGCATAGGGTATACTTGTCACTCATCAATTTCTATAGGTACTACACAAATAAAAAATTTCTATTCATTTCTTAAAAAAGGTAGGACTTCAATAAATAATTATAATAATTCTTTGCATATTTTTTAGCAACTCAACAGAGATAGCTTACACCAACAAGGGCTAGGTTCAAGCAACATGGACATAAAAATTTCAATTCATCAAACAATGTTGACTTCAGCAAGGAAAATATTAAATAGAAATAAAAAAAATTAACAACCAAAGTAGTACCATACTTAACAAAAGAAAGCAATGCAAATTACATGAATGAATTCATTCAAGTACACATTCATGATAATTTCAAAATTTTCAAAATACAAAATATTTATCAACATTTCATTTCTACTTATTGGTTATGCTCTATCAATTATTTTCTAATAAAAGAACATATTTATAATTTATAGTAGAACTAGGCATAGATACTTCAAATTCAACTCTAGAGCTACATTAACAAATTATACAACTGCTTAAAGATTATGATAAAATGACATCTACCAAATTATTAAATATATCTTAAATAAATCATCTAAGCATAACTACTCAATGGGTAAATGTCACCTCCAATTTGACTAATATTAAAATATATTTAATATCGTGCATTAACAATATATTAACATAGAATGATATTTCATAGATGTATGTACCTCATACATATACAAAGTATCTTAAAAAATGTTTGCAATAAGAATTTGAAGATGAAGCAAACAAAAACCTATGACACATTCATAATAAAAATTTGATAAATTTATACATTATCTTACAACTATGAAGTTTGTATTAACACCTCCTATGCACTTGCTATGTTGCTAGCATAGGGGCATGTCCTAGGCAAATCAAAACTCTCGCCAAAAGTATTATATAAATTTTTAGCAACTCACATTATTCATTTTATTTAATCCTTTTGTAATAAATTCAATATTTTACAAAATTAATATTTTTCAAATTTATACAACTAGGTTTCATAAATTTTAGTAATTTTTTGATTTCAAATTTATAAAATAAAATAAGAATTCCAAAATTAGTTATCATAATAACATATTCATCTATTATACATGAGTTTAATAAATAGTTTTATAACCAACATGTGAACAACTTAAGAAAAATATTTTCAAAACATACCAATCAAACACATTCAAATATTAAATTAAATACCTAAAAAACACAACAATACTCACCAAAGAATTTTAACAAAATTTCATAAACAAAAATATAATACTAATTACTAAAGGATTTTAACAGAAATGCATAGAGACAAAAATAACTAAAAGAATTAAACAAATAACTTATTTTAGAAAACTAACACTACAATATGTACTCCTTATAATACCCATATATATACCCTTAAAAATACAATGTATGTACCCCCTAATTAACTACTTTACAAACCTATCTATAATAATGTTAAAAACAAACTAACACTACATACATTATTATAACAACAACAACATAATACTCATCCCTCCCCACCTTCTCCCCAGCCCCCAAAACAATTTTTTGAATAAAAAAAATAACCTATATAATAATAAACACCTCATTATCACCTATATAATAAAATAACATTAAAAAACTCTATGAATCCAACTCCATACAAATCACTAACTTAAACATGTAAACACCTCAATTGAACAATGAATCCATTAATAAAATCTACTCTACAAGAGCATGATCCATTGGCCAATTCATATCCTTGTACATGTTTGTTCTTAAAGGTGTTCATTTGAAGCCTAGTACCAACACCCTATTTTCTTGGTATGCTGCTACCCTAGAGGCAAATCCTATGTAGTATACATCCAACCTGACTTTATCCTAAAAAATCACTACTCTACAAAGCTATTTATAACTAAAAAATAGAAATAAAAGCCAACACTATATACACCCTTATAACAATAACATAATATGTACATTTTCCAAATAATTTGTTGAATTCAACAAACCACCACTAAAAAAGTTACACCATAGTATATACCTCTTATACCAACACTAACATAATACTCATATCCCTTAAACAAATTCCTACAAATAAAATTAAAACTATTCTACTGACATATGACTACGTAGACTTCTTCTAAAATTGTACATTCTACATCAATTCTCTCTTCCTACAAAACAACTTTGCAAATCTCCAAAAAAACTAAAATAATTGTAGAGAAAAGATAGTATAAATAAACAAAAATATCTACAAAAAATTGCTATATCCAACAATTGCCAAATGATAACTATTCTACTAACATATCTCTAATTATACTTCTAAAATTATACATTCTATACCAATTCTCTCTTACTATATAACAACTTCAAAAAATCTCCAATACAAGAGATGAACCACTAAAAAAATTGTAAAAAGAAGCTATCAAGAATAAAAGTAAACATCTACAACAAACCACTATACCTAGTAATTTGTAGATGAAACAAAAAAAAAGCATGAATAAAAACTCTATAAAAAAACAACAAAAGCAACTACAAAGAAGAGGTAGATGAGCAAACAAGAAGGATGGAAGAAACATAGAGAAATAGAAAAGAAGAGAGGCTTCATAGTAAAAGTAGCAACAACACCTTATTTTCTTTTGCATATACAAAACATTATATAATACTTATTCCATTCTTTCCTATGAAAATACACCTGACGAGACGTGATATCGCATAGGTTTGTGATATCGCGTAAGCGATATCGCCGCCTTCGCGATATTGCGGTCCGCCACCAAGTTTATAAATAAGAGGCAGCTCTCCCTTGTTTCCTCATCCTAAGTTAGAAGTAGGGAAACTCTGGTAGTTTGATCACTCCAGAGATAGAATATTTTCCATGTGCCCGCAGTAGGAGTCCCAAAGTGAATGGATCTTTATTCAAGCAAACATTGTACCTGAACACAAGTTTGTGTACGGCAATAAAGATGCATTTTTTGGATAAGCCTTGTAGTGCATGGAATAGGATTTTATTTATTGTTATTTATCGCTTTCTCTTAGTAATGCGGAATGAGTACGACTTGATTACGAGCATCTAGTGTGACTACTTGGTAACCTAGTGGTGTATTCAGGATCTACGCTTGGTAATCCTAGTGGTAGTCATGCACAAGGATGTGTACGGTTAGTCAAGGAATTGGCTGCTCATCGCACTTAGGCTAGATTAGATTCTCTCAACCCTTTCCTCCTAGTTAAGTACCTCAGTATGACCACTTTAAGCACGTGCGTTATGCGTGGTGATCCCAGTGATGATTAACGTTTGGTAGCCATGGTTGCATTGGTTCAGGGTATGTACGGTAAGTGGGAATGGATGCTGATGCTAGGTAATTTAGACTTAGTCATTAGTTAGAGTTAGCAATTAGTAGAACATAAAAAGATATAAAAATCATATACCTTGGACTTACTTAACCATACACCATGACAACTACAAGTAAGTCTAGGAAGACAACAAATGGTTAACCTTAAGTGTTCCATGAGGCGTGTAGGCATTTAGTCTACGGAGTTCGACCGGATCATGCGTGCTACTCTCATATTCGTATGGTTGAGTGTAGGGGTACCTCACCACTCATCAGTGGTGCCGTTGCCAGGGACTATGTGTTTGTGCACTAAGTAGAACATAGGATATTACTCACATTGTTGGGAGCCTAAACGAACCTTCAAGTTAATCAAGAGAAAAAAATTATATAACGGTAAAATCAGCAAACCTATAAGACATCATGTCTTCTTCTTCTTCTTCTCACAAGAGCAACACACCACCTAAGGACCATACAAAGAATAGTTGGCAATCAAAAACACATAACCTGAATCAGCTGGTTCCTCAACAATACAAAGTGACATATACTCATCCCGATGAGTATATACCTAATTATACTTTTATCCTCCATCAAGATGAATAGATGCGATGAAGAGATTTTTTTGGTAACATAGTGTTACCTCCAGATCGATCTGTCCTAAACATGATTCTTCGTGCCTTAGTACAGATTTACATGGCAGAATTATATGCAGAATACGTTGTGGAAGACTTTGATTCAAGGGATTACCATTCCACACCTTTACAACATATGAGGGACTCAAGGCAGGAGAGCCAACATACATTGTTAAAGGGCAAAGGCCCACACGTCCTTAGCAAAATAGGAGATGAGGAACCCATTATAACGGGTTCTCTAATAAAAGATGTTTCCCCTCCTAACGATAATATGGAGGTGGGGTATCAAAACCTACGCTCAACGATACACAACCCTGGTTCTGATTCCCGTGAACACTAGCTATTCACAGAGGGAAGAACAACTCATAATAAGGATGGGCACTTAGATCGTCACCACGATCAGGGCCGTAGCAGCCAAAGAGAAGGTAGGAAGCATCGTCATAGCGATGGTTCTCCTTCCTCTTCTCCTTCATCACATCACTCACCCTCTCCTTCCACATTTGGGTGCAACCAGCACGAGCATAACGGAGAGGATAAAGGTGAGAAAAATGAGAGACCTCAACGAGAAAGTTGAGAGAGAGGACAAGGGCATGAACGAAGGGAAAGTAGGGAACAACGTAGACATCACAGGCATCATGAAAGAGATGATCATGATGAGCCCCTACTTGCAACCCGAAGTATGCTTGACATAATGGAGGCTGTAAGAATTCCCAGAAGGCATTAAAAAGATAGTCGGATCAAGCGTTTAGACATGAACAATATCCCATACTTTGAGGGGGGATACAACGCTGATCTGTAGCATCATTTATAGGAATTCCACGATGCATGTGCCTTGGAGAATATAGAAAATGAGTGGCAGAAACTTAAGTTATTTTCCAGGACACTCATCAAGGAAGCAGAGAGCTAGTACCGGTCTTTAGAATCAGAGACCATTAGGAGGTGGAGTACAATGCTAGAACTCTTCAATGATAAGTATCAAACATACTCTAGAGTGTCGAATTTTTGTAAGCTAATCCAAGGCTAGAAACAAGGTACACATGAACCCTTGGATGCTGCCATGGCCCGCTACTACACATTGTTACATCATTGCCTGGGCCATGGAAATGCTCAGCGGGATCAACTTCGCCACATCATGGATAGGCTAAGGCATGAAACTAGAAGAACCCTTGGGACTTATGCCCAAGGGAGACTCTCACAACTTAGAGCCCATGAAGTACATAGCTTGTTGGAATAAGTAGCAAAAGAAGAAGGTGAGCTATGCAAAAGGGAAAGTGTAGAAGAATACAACCGTGATCCCTCTCTTCGAAAGAAGGGAGTGAAATTTTGCGATGAAGAGGATGAGTCAACAATCGAAGAGTTGGTGAACAAGAAAACCTTTCCTATTCAAAAGTTAACAACAGAAATAGTGGCTAAGGTAGATGGCGTATGGAGTTCCTTAGACTCTAAAATTGAAATTGTCTTAAAAATTGTAGAAGAGTCTAAGGTAGAACAAAGTAGTGACAAAGGTAAGACAAAGTGGAGAGATTTAGGCCATGCACATAACAAGGGTAAGGGAAAAATCACTAACTCAAATGTGGTTGTGGATTCAGACATAGACAATGATGGTGGATGTGAGATCTGCCACTATGACTATTCCAAGGGATGTTGCCCAATCATCTCACATCTACAGGAGTCTGGGGTGTANCAAGGGATGTTGCCCAATCATCTCACATCTACAGGAGTCTGGGGTGTATGCACTTGATCCAAGACATAATCAACGGCAAACACCCCATAGGTTACCTTATCCCCAAGGTAACCCAAGGTAGTTCCACCAACCATTAACATATTATCCAAGTGGAACTCCACCACAACCCATCGGATAGCATCAACAGTGGCAATACCCACAATCATGGGGGATGCCATCGCCGAAACATCAATACCCTTACAGGCAGCCTGACCCTTATGGATATTATGTGCAGTAGCTAATTTCTCCAAGTGACTCTATGAGTCACAAAACTCCCCACCATCACTACCAAGTTTGGGAGTACTTGAGAAGGACTCCTTCTCCTATGGGAGACACTCCATACCCACACCATCCTCCAAATCCATCTGCACCTCTTCCACAAGTAGTTCCCATAACACCTCCTGCTCCAACAATGCAAGGGGAGCTTCCTCCTCAACCGCAGAAACATCATGCTGCGAGAGCTATAAATATTCAACCTGCTGCTAGTTCTGACAACTGTAAAAAGAGAAGACCTTTCTTTAGAATCAAAAGCCCAGAAAAACTCTCGCAACAACAAGCAGTTGAGCCCATGTACACTCCTCCACCATCTAACACTTCAGAACACCCTTCTGTCCAAAATAAAAGCTTAACGCATACAATTATGTTAACGCATACCGTAACTGACTGGATGAAGGTAGGCCACCTTCCCAAGAAACTAACTGAACCTGGGAGTCCCTTAATCTACCTTCAAGTTACCGAAAATGAACCACATAGGGCTCTTCTTGACTTAGGTTCCGGAGTCAACTTAATTTCACAAGAGAAGTATCATGCCTGAAACCTGCCCCAACTTAAGAAGAGCAACATTCAACTAGAGTTGGCAGACTAGTCCATCACCATTACCTTAGGATTGGTGGAGGACATCATTACCACTGTGTGTGATTGGTCTTACCCAGTTGATTTCTTGGTGATTGAAGTCAACAACAACGAAGGGGACTTCCCAATTATAATGGGAAGGGCATGGCTTAGTACAGTAGACACATGTCTTAGGATTCGTGATCTTTCCTTGGAAATTTCTAAAATAAAAATTTATGGAAAGATCGAGAAGAGGAAAGTTCCATGCATCACATACAGTGATTCATCGGGTGATGACATGGAGAAAATGCCTCCATGCAACAGGTGTGCCCTTGAAATTTTGAAACAAAGGTGCCTATATGTAGCAATCACACAACCAATAGTAGACACCCTGTGGTTGACAGCTACTTGAAAGAGTAAACAAATATGCATGGAACGAACTCAGGAGAAAAACCAGGCCAACAATGAAGGCATAGACACATTGGAATATGAGTGATGAGTGGCGAGGCATGCCTACACTCAACCATACGAAACGAGCGTAGCATGCACAATCTGGTCGAACTTCATAGACTAAGTGCCTACATGCCCCATGGAACACTTGGGGTTAATTATTCGTTATCTTCCCAGACTTACTTGTAGTTGTTACGGTTTATGGTTAAGTAAGTCTGAGGTATATGATTTTTATAGTTTTTATGTTTTTATGTCTTCTATGCTAAGAGTGAAGGGTTGAGAAACTAACTAACTCTAACTAATGACTAAGTCTAAATTACCTAGCATCAGCATCCGTTCCCACTTACCGTACACACCCTGAACTAATGCAACCACAGCTACCAAATGCTAATCGTTACTAGGATCACCATGCGTAACGCACGTGCTCGAAGTGGTCATAATGAGGTACTTAACTAGGAGGAAAGGGTTGAGGAAGCTATCTAGCCTAAGTGCGATGAGTAGTCGATTCCTTGACTAACCGTACACATCTAGGACTACCACTGGGATTACCAAGTGTAGATCCTAAATACGCCACTGGGCTACCAAGTAGTCACAAAAGATGCTCGTAATCAAGTCGTACTTATATCGCATGCGATGAGCAACCGATTCCTTGACTATCCGTACACATCCTTAGATGCTCGTAATCAAGTCGTACTCATACCGCATTCTAGGAGTTTAAGGATGAGAGAGAAAACAATAAATAAAATCCTATTCCATGCACTACAAGGTTTATCCGGAAAGCTCATCTTTATTGCCATACATAACTTGTGTTCAGGTACAATGTTGCTCGAATAAAGATCCATTCACTTTGGGACTCCTACTGCGGGCACATGGAAAATATTCTATCTCTGGAGTGATCAAACTGCCAGATTTTCCCTACTTCTAACTCAGGATGGAAAATAAGGGGAGTGCCACCTCTTATTTATAGATATGGTGGTGGACTGCGATATCGCGTACGCGATGTCACAGGGGAAGACGCGATATTGCATACGCGATATCGCGAAGGCTGCTATATAGCATACGTGGTATCATGGCTCATGCGAATCGCATCTCATCATACCCCCATGACTGAATGAAAACTCATCCTCGAGTTCCTTACAATAATATTGGGAAGGCATGGAATTATTGAGGGGAATGGAACTAATGGGATGACATGTGAACGTATCATCATTACAAGACTTGACAAAACTGGTGTTCATGACAACAAGGGTGAACACCTTATTACAATGACATCAGACCTTAGTTGGTAGCTAAGAGAGAGAGAGAGAGAGAGAGAGAGAGAGAGAGAGAGAGAGAGAAAGAAGTGTTGCTGCTGCCAATGCCAAGATTGCACCTTTCATTGTCCATTGGTAAGTGCGTTGTCCATCTTGCTCCTTTCATAGCTTCTTCCAACACGGCTCCATTCCAAGTGTTTGCTCCAGATCCAATCCATTGTTGTATGATCGCATTATGCACACACAGCACAATCATATATTAGCAAGGGTAAATGAATCATTATGTAATTAATACCTTGCTTCGGTGTAGGTTCATTGGATAGGTTGTGGTATGGCTAATACGGATTTGGGGATATATTAATGATGACTATCGAAGATGTGGGGGTTAGAAAGAAAATCAAAAATTTTGGGGCTAGGAGAAAATTGAAAAAATCAAAAAAATCAGGCCCCATACCCTCATGACTAATCGCGAACCTCCGGTAGCATTGAAATGAAGAAAGAAAAGGAGTAAGAAGGAGAGATAAAAAGGGACAACTAAAAACATCAGTGAAATGGATGTCAAGATGGTAATGAAAAAAATAAAATTAATTGAAAAAATGTTAAGGGAAAGAATTTAACTGGTCCTCGCCAAAGCAGGCTCATGCCCTTAATGCCTTGACAAACCCACATTCAAAGAGTCCATAGGCTCTAGGAATGTCATTTGGAAAAAGAGTTAAAGTCTTAACCGCAAGAATTTACCAAAAAGAAAACAATGCATCTACCAAAATATACACTAATGATACAACTGGCAATGAGGTGAACAATGGAGAGAAAGATGAAGAGAAGAGAATGGAATAGAATCCCAAGAACAAGGTGGTGTACAGCCCCTTGTGTAGTTCATGATTAATGTGATTTGGCAAATCTCATTCCAACTCTGGCCTCAAACCAACCACATCCAATGACTTCGCATCAATGTATTCAGCTAAACCATCTACTTGAAGTAATAAGAATGCACCTCCAAAAGTCACCACCATTCTAATGAAACAAAGGAGAGAATGGAAAGTGAGAATGACCTTAGTTAGAGGGAACACTTTTGGTTCCATAACCAGTGCTTGTAGCCCAAGTTTATTTCATCTAAGAGGTATGCTTTGAATTCTCACTTAGTTTTTTTTAGTGTTTTTTTTGTGTTTTGTGTTTTTATGCATGAGAACCACACCATGCAAAGACTTTTTATTTTTATTGTCTCAGCTTCTGATAATTGGGTAACATCGGAACGGTAAGAAAACTCAAGAAGAAAACATCCAAGCACCCAAGAGAATGGCCAACACAAAAACATCAAGTTCCCTTGAAGTCACACCCTTTTTCAATCCTTGAGTCCTTCCTTAGTTTGAGAAATGTCTAGTCACCAATTTGTTAAAGTTCTTATTAGAAGGGTACTGTACATTTCCAATCTGAGAGAGGCCATAGAAACTGGTGGATGAATGGATGAAGTGAACTCATTGCCTTTCATATCAAAAGAAACATACCTTAGTATCAACATTGTGACTTAAGGTAAAAACCAAACATTAGCAATCAATATGAAAATAGTTTATACCATCATTTCGAACAGTTATTGGGTGACAAACTTACAGGGTGGATCACACACACACACAAAAATGGAAAAGTATAATGATGTTGTAAAACAAAAACAAGAAAAGTTAAAGAAATTTGTAAAAAAAAAGGTGTAAAAAAAAACTTGTAAAACAAAAATGTTGTAAAACAAAAACTTAAAAGAACTAAGGGCCCCATATGGTTAGCATAGGTGGCCATCTCCTCCATGACTAAGTGGAAAGGGAGAGATCCAAAATAATGAGCACCTATTTGAATTTCTAATAAATGCCCAACTTCTCCTAGTTGATGTTCTTAGGTTGAGGGGTGGAAGTTGGTGATGCTCATATTTCAATGTATCTATGCCTTCGTTATGGGCATGGGTTTCCTCAGTTTGTTCCATGCATATTTTGTTGCTCCTTCGAGTAGCTGTCAACCACTGGGTGTCTACTACTGGTTGTGTGGTTGCTACATACAGGCATCTTTGTTTCAAAGTTTCAAGGGCACACCTGCTACATGGAGGCATTTTCTCCATGTCATCACCTGATGAATCACTGTATGTGATGCATGGAACTTGTCTCTTCTCAATATTTCCATAAATATTTATCTTAGATATTTCCAAAAAAGATCACGGATCCTAAGGCATGCGTCTATTGTACTCAGCCATGCCCTTCCCATTATAATTGGGAAGTCCCCTTTGTTGTTGTTGACTTCAATCACTAGGAAATCAGCTAGGTAAGACCAACCACACACAGTAGTAATAACGTCCTCCACCAATCCCAAGGGAATGGTAATGGACTGGTCTGCCAGCTCGAGTTGAATGTTGCTCTTCTTAAGTTGGGGCAGGTTTCAGGCGTGATACATCTCTTGTGAAATTAAGTTGACTTTGGAACCTCAGTGAAGAAGAGCCCAATGTGGTTCATTTTCGGTGACATGAAGGTAGATTAAGGGACTTCCAGGATCAGTTAATTTCCTGGGAAGGTGGCCTACCTTGATCCAGTCGGTTACGATATGCGTTAACATAACCGTATGTGTTAAGCTATGATTTTAGACAGAAGGGTGCTCCGAAGTGTTAGATGGTGGAGGAGTGTACATGGGCTCAACCGCTTGTTGTTGTGAGAGTTTTTCTAGGCTTTTGGTTTTGAAGAAAGGTCTTCTCTTTTTACAGTTGGCAGATTTAGTAGCAGGTTGAATATTTACAGCTCTCGTAGTATGACGTTGCTGCGGTTGAGGAGGAAGCTCCCCTTGCATTGTTGGAGTGGGAGGTGTTATGGGAACTACTTGTGGAAGAGGTGTGGATGGATTTGGAGGATGGTGTGGGTATGGAGTGTCTCCCAGAGGATAAGGAGTCCTTCTGAAGTACTCCCGAANATGATTTTAGACAGAAGGCTGCTCCGAAGTGTTAGATGGTGGAGGAGTGTACATGGGCTCAACCTCTTGTTGTTGTGAGAGTTTTTCTAGGCTTTTGGTTTTGAAGAAAGGTCTTCTCTTTTTACAGTTGGCAGATTTAGTAGCAGGTTGAATATTTACAACTCTCGTAGTATGACGTTGCTGCGGTTGAGGAGGAAGCTCCCCTTGCATTGTTGGAGTGGGAGGTGTTATGGGAACTACTTGTGGAAGAGGTGTGGATGGATTTGGAGGATGGTGTGGGTATGGAGTGTCTCCCAGAGGATAAGGAGTCCTTCTGAAGTACTCCCGAACTTGGTAGTGACGGTGGGAAGTTGTGTGACTCGTAGAAATTGGTTGCTGCACATAATATCCATAAGGGTTAGGCTACCGGTAAGGGTACTGATGTTTCAACGATGGCATCCCCCATGATTGGGTATTGCCACTGCTGATGCTATCGATGGGTTGTGGTGGAGTTCCACTTGGATAATATGTTAATGGTTGGTGGAATTGCCTTGGGTTACCTTGGGGATAAGGTAACCTATGGGGTGTTTTCCGTTGATTAAGCCTTGGATTAAGTGCATACACCCCAGACTCTTGTAGATGTGAGATGATGGGGCAACATCCCTTAGGATGGTCATATTGGTAGATCTCACATCCACCTTCATCGTCTATGTTTGATTCCACAACCACATCGGAGTTAGTGATTTTCCCCTTATCCTTGTTATGTGCAGGGCCTAAATCTCTCCACTTTGTCTTGCCTTTGTTACTACTTTGTTCTACCTTAGACTCTTCTACAATTTTTAATACAGTTTCAATTTTAGAGTCTAAGGAACTTCATACGTCATCTACCTTAGCCGCTATTTCTGTTGTTAACTTTTGAATCGGCAAGGTTTTTCTGTTCACCAACTCTTCGATTGGTGACTCATCCTCTTCATCATAAAATTTCACTCCCTTCTTTCGAAAAGAGGGATCATGGTTGTATTCTTCTATACTTTTCCTTTTTTGTAGCTCACCTTCTTCTTTTGCTACTTGTTCCAACAAGCTATGTACTTCATGGGCTCTAAGTTGTGAGAGTCTCCCTTGGGCATAAGTCCCAAGGGTTCTTCTAGTTTCATGTCTTAGCCCATCCATGATGTGGTGAAGTTGATCCCTTTGTGCATATCCATGGCCCAGGCAATGATGTAACAATGTGTAATAGTAGGCCATGGCAGCATCCAAGGGTACATGTGTACCTTGCTTCCAGCCTTGGATCTACTTACGCAAATTGGACACTCTAGAGTACGTTTGATACTTCTCGTTGAATAGTTCTAGCATCGTACTCCACCTCCTAATGGTTTCCAGTTCTAAGGACTGGTACCAGCTCTTTGCTTCCTTGGTGAGTGTCCTTGGGAATAACTTAAGTTTTTACCACTCATTTTCTATATTTTGCAAGGTGCAGGCATCATGGAATGCCTGTAAATGATTTTACAGATCTACGTTGTATCCTCCTTCAAATCATGGGATGTTGTTGATGTCTAAACACCTGATCCAACTACTTTTTAAATGCCTTGTGGGAATCCTTATAGCCTCGTTATGTCAATTATACTTTGGGTTGTGAGTAGGGGCTCATCATGATCATCTCTTTCATGAAACTTGTGATGTCTATGTTCCCTACTCTCCCTACATCCTTGCCCTTGTCCTCTCTCTCGACTTTCCCGTCGAGGTCTCTCATTTTATCTCCCTTTATCCTCTCCATTGTGTTCATGATGGTTATGCCCAGATGTGGAAGGAGAGGGTGAGTAATGTGAAGAAGGGGAAGAAGAAGGGGAACCATCGCCATGATGATGTTTCTTGCCTTCTCTTCAGCTGCTACGGCCCCGATCGTGGTGACGATCTAAGTGCCCATCCTTAGCGTGAGTGGTTGTTCCCTCTATGAACAGTTGGTGTTCATGGGTGTCAGAACCATGGTTATGTATCGTTGATCTTAGGTTCTGATACCTAGCCTCCTCACCGTCGTTAGGAGGGGGAACATCATTTGCTAAAGAACCCGTTATAAGGGGTTCCTCATCTCCTATTTCGCTAAGGATGTGCAGACCTTTGCCCTTCAAAAGTGTATGTTGGCTCTCCTACCTTGTGTTCCAAATACATTGTGCATCTGTGGGATAGTAATCCCTCATATCAAAATCATTTGCAACATATTCAGCGTATAATTCTGTCATGCCAATCTGTGCCAAGGCACAGAGAAGCATGTTTGGAACTGCACGATCTAGGGGTAACACAATGTTACCTTGCAAATCTCTCAATCGTAGCTATTCATCTTGATGGAGGATAAAGGTGAAGTCTAGAATATACTCATCGGGATGAGTATAAACTATCTTGTATTGTTTAGGAATTGGCTAATTTTGGTTATGTGTTTTATGTTGTTGACTATCTCGTGTATGGTCCTTAGGTGGTGAGTTGCTCTTATGAGAAGAAGGAATTGTTATTGGTGTGCTAAATTTACCATTATATAATTTTTTATCTTGATTAACCTGAAGGTTTGTTTAGGCTCCCAACGATGTGAGTGATATCCTTTATGTTCTATTCGGCGCACAAACACTTAGTCCTCGGCAACGGTGCCAATGATGAGTGGCGAGGTACCCCTACACTCAACCATATGAAACGAGCATAGCATGCGTGATCTGGTCGAACTCTGCAGACTAAGTGCCTACACGCCCCATGGAACACTTGGGGTTAATTATTCATTTTCTTCACAAACTTACTTGTAGTTGTCATGGTGTATGGTTAAGTAAGTCCGAGGTATACGATTTTTATAGTTTTTATGTTTTTATGTCTTCTATGCGAAGAGTGAAGGGTTGAGAAACTAACTAACTCTAACTAATGACTAAGTCTAAATTACCTAGTGTCAGCATCCATTCCCACTTACCGTACACACCCTGAACCGATGCAACCGTGGCTACCAAACGCTAATCGTTACTGGGATCACCACGTGTAACGCACGTGCTCGAAGTGGTCGTACTGAGGCACTTAACTAGGAGGAAAGGGTTGAGGAAGCTATCTAGCCTAAGTGCAATGAGTAGCCGATTCCTTGACTAACTGTACACATCCAGGACTACCACTGGGATTACCAAGCGTAGAACCTGAATACGTCACTAGGTTACCAAGTAGTCACACAAGATGCTCATAATCAAGTCGTACTCATACAACATGCAATGAGTAGCCGATACCTTGACTATCCGTACACATCCTTAGATGCTCGTAATCAAGTCGTACTCATACCGCATTCTAGGAGTTTAAGGGTGAGAGAGATAATAATAAATAAAATCCTATTCCATGCACTGCAAGGTTTATTCGAAAAGCTCATCTTTATTGTTGTACACAACTTATGTTCAGGTACAATGTTGCTCGAATAAAGATCCATTCACTTTGGGACTCCTACTGCGGGCACATGGAAAATATTCTATCTCTGGAGTGATCAAACTGCCAGAGTTTCCCTACTTCTAACTTAGGATGGGAAATAAGGGGAGTGCCGCCTCTTATTTATAGATATGGTGGAGGACCGTGATATCGTGTACGCGATATCGCAATGATATCGTGATGGCCGCGATATTGCATACACGATATCGTGGCTCATGCGAATCACATCTCATCAATGAGTGTCACCAACTTCCACCCCTTAATCTAAGATCATCAATTGGGAGAAGTTGGACACTTCTTAGAAATTGAAATAGGCACTCATTATTTCGAATCTCTCCCTTTCCACTCGGTCATGGGGGAGATGGCCACCTATGCTAATCATATGGGGCCCTCAGTTCTTTTTCAATTTTTGTTTTACACATTTTTGTTTTACACGTTTTTGTCTTACACATTTTTGTTTTACAAATTTCCTTAACTTTTCTAGTTTTTGTTTTACAAATTTCTTTAACTTTTCTTATTTTTGTTTTACAACATCATTATACTTTTTCATTTTTTCTGTGTGTGTGTGTGTGTATCCACCCTGTAAGTTTGTCACCCAATAAGTGTTCAGAATGATGGTATGAACTATTTTTATATTGATTGCTAATGTTTGGTTTTTACCTTTAAGTCACAATGTTGATACTTAGGTATGTTTCTTTTGATATGACAGGCAATGAGTTCACTTCATCCATCCATCCACCATTTTCTATGGTCTCTCTTGGCTTGGAAATGTATAGTTCCTTCTAAATAAGAACTCTAACGAATTGGTGACGAGGCATTTCTCAAACTAAGGAAGGATTCAAGGTTTGAAAAGGGTGTGACTTCAAGGGAACTTGATGCTTTTGTGTTAGCCATTCTCTTGGGTGCTTGGATGTTTGCTTTTTGAGTTTTCTTGCCGTTCCGATGTTACCCCAATTATCGGAAGTTGAGACAATAAAAATAAAAAGTCTTTGCATGGTGTGGTTCTCACGCATAAAAAGACAAAACAAAAAAAAGAAGAAGCAAAAAGCAAAGTGAGAATTCAAAGCACAACTCTTAGATGAAATAAATTTGGGCTACAAGCACTGGTTATGAAACGAAAAGTGTTCCCTCTAACTAAGGCCCTTCTCGCTTTCCATTCTCTCCTTTGTTTCGTCGGAATGGTGGTGGCTCTTTGGAGGTGCATTCTTGTTACTTCAAGAGGATGGTTTGGCCAAATGCATTGATGTGAAGTCACTGGATGTGGTTGGTTTTAGGCCATATTTGGAATGGGATTTGCTAAGTCACATTAATCATGAACTACACAAGGGGTTGTACACCACCTTGTTCTTGAGATTTTGCTTCATTCTATTCTCTCCATCCTTCTCTCCATTTTCACCTCATTGTTGGTTGTATCATTAGTGTATATATTTTGGTTGATGCATTGTTTTATTTTTGGTAAATTCTTGTGGTTGAGACTTTAACTCTTGTTCCAAATGACATTCCCAAAGCCTATGGACTCTTTGAATGTGGGTTTGTCAGGGTATTAAGGGCATGAGCCTGCTTTGGGGAGGAGCCACTGATATTCCTATTTGGTGCACTAGTTAACTTATTTTCCCTAATATTTTTGCAATTAATTTTATTTTTTTCATTATCATCTTGACATCCATTTCCTCGATGCTATAGTTTTCCCTTTTTATCTATCTTTCTTACTCCTTTCCTTTCTCCATTCTAATGCTACCGGAGGTTCACGATTAGTCATGGGGGGACGGGGCCCGATTTTTTCGATTTTCTCCTAGCCCTAATTTTTTCAAATTTTTCCTAACCCCTACATCTTCGGTAGTCATCATTAATACATTTCTAGATCTGCAATTAGCCATACCACAACCTAGCTAATGAACTTACATTGAAGCAAGGTATTAACTACATTGGAATTCATTTACCCTTTCTAATATAGGATTACGTTGTGTGTGCAGATGCCGATCATACAACAATGGATTGGATCTGGAGCAAACACTTGGAATGGAGCAATGCTGGAAGCAGCTATGGAAGGAGCAAGATCGATGGTGTGCTTACTGATAGATAATGAAAGGTACAATATTGGTGTTGGCAGCAACAACACTTCTTTCTCTCTCTCTCTTTCTCAGCTACCAACTAAGGCCTAATGTCAATGTAATAAGGTGTTCACCCTTGTTGTCATGAACACTAGTTTGTCAAGTCTTGTAATGATGATCCGTTCACATGTCATCCCATTAGTTCCATTCCCCTCAATAATCCCATACCTTCCCAATATTTTGTAAGGAACTCAAGGACGAGTTTTCATTCAGTCATGGGGGTATGATGAGATGCGATATCGTGTACGAGATATCGCGTTGTCCCCTGTGATATTGCGTACATGATATCATAGTCCACTGCCAAGTCTATAAATAAGAGGCAGCTCTCCCTTATTTCTTCATCCTAGGTTAGAAGTAGGGAAAATCTTGTAGTTTGATCACTCTAGAGATAGAATATTTTCCATGTGTTCATAGTAGGAGTCCCAAAGTGAATGGATATTTATTCAAGAAAACATCGTATCTAAACACAAGTTTGTATACGGTAATAAAGATGTGCTTTTCGGATAAACCTTGCAATGCATGGAATAAGATTTTATGTATTGTTATTTATCGCTTTCTCTTAGTAATGCGGAATGAGTACGACTTGATTACGAGCATCTAAGGATGTGTACGGATAGTCAAGGAATGGATGCTCATCACAACGCGGAATGAGTATGACTTGATTACGAGCATCTAGTATGACTACTTGGTAACCTAGTGGTGTATTCAAGATCTACGCTTGGTAATCCCAGTGGTAGTCATGCACAAGGATGTGTACGGTTAGTCAAGGAATCGGCTGCTCATCGCACTTAGGCTAGATTAGATTCTCTCAACCCTTTCCTCCTAGTTAAGTGCTTCACTACGACCACTTCGAGCATGTGCGTTATGCATGGTGATCCCAGTGATGATTAGTGTTTGGTAGCCGCGGTTGCATTGGTTCAGGGTGTGTATGGTAAGTGGGAACAGATGCTAATGCTAGGTAATTTAGACTTAGTCATTAGTTATAGTTAGCAATTAGTTTCTCAACCCTTCACCTCGATAGCATAGGAGAAAAACATAAAAAGATATAAAAATCATATACCTTGGACTTACTTAACCATACACCGTGACAACTACAAGTAAGTCTGGGAAGACAACGAATGGTTAACCTTAAGTGTTCCATGAGGTGTGTAGGCATTTAGTCTACGGAGTTCAACCAGACCATGTGTGCTA